>LOND01005173.1:4526-36024 GCA_014220965.1 Paragonimus kellicotti
AATTGTTCCCACCAACGGAACATTTGTGAGTGGCGAAGTAACATCGAGAGATCTCATGTTCAAGCGTTTAGTATTAATATCTCCATGGAATCCACACTATCTAAAGTGTCACTATGGCTATAGGAGCATAATATCCGCCGCACTGACTCCAGTATTACCGGTAACCACCTGACAGTTGCGTGAATTGGTAAATTGCACATATGAAGTATCGGTCTAAATGGACAAACAATTTTATGAATCTTTGGGAGACGGCGCAGACATGGGAAATTATGGGTAAATTAGAATCCAAACACCAAACTACCACTCGCAGTTGTTGTTGTGCAACCACACGATAAGCTAACAATCACCGTTCAGCGTATTAATGCAGTATACGTATTGCTTCTTTTCACCTCGGTCGAAGGTCTGACAACTAGAGCAAAATATGTCTGTTGGAATAATGCAGTGGAGGAAGCACTGAAAACGAATTAATAATGGTTGAAAGAAAAGAACTATCTGTAACAATGCAGATATTAGGAGTGAGCTCAAGAAACAACCTACCAGTCCCCGAACAATCAATGGTTGTGTATTCGTTTTCGTGTTGCTGTTGTACCGTAGAATTTGCTGGCCGTACAACAAATCACCTTTCAAGCTGGATCAAATAACAGAATCCAGCCTGAATTAGAACCATTTGCAGTGAATCAATCACTAGCGTTATTGTCACACATCTCGTCGACACCAATCATCGCATAGACGTCATCAAAGCATTCCGGGTTGCCTACATTGTTGCCATCACTCAGCCTAAGACAATATGTTAACACATTTTGACTACCACCTAGTGAATGTCCAGTCCAGGTCTGATCAATTACGTAGAGTGTAATAGTTGATGTTAATGTCATGCTAACAACCACTTCTTGAATTTTTCGGTTCGTCTCACAACATCTTTTGATGAAACCTCCTTATTTGTATTGACATGTTAAAGCAGCATTTTCAGATAGAAAATATGGGTTTAGCATCACTCATCCGTTGAATTTTGTTCCGTTACTTCATACGGCTGCTTCCGAATATCGGTGCAAATAACTTCAATAGGAATGTTGCGTCCAACAACTCACCGCTCCGATTCGGCGAATACGTTCTGCTTCCTAAAAGTACAACACTGACAATTTCGAAGATTCGGCTTGAGAAATCGCACTTCCAAATTCAACTCGAAGGTTTCCGTTAGTATATCAAGTCGATAATTTGCTTCTTTCTGGTTGTACGGCACACCTCTGTAAACTCATTCGGTTTGTGGGCCCTACACGTGTGGCTTCATCGGGTATCATTTGGGAGAAGACGGGTTCTCCACGTCGAATGGCTATTCTTTTCTTTCTGTCCTCCAGTCGATGACTCATGCCTGCAAAAACAAGTTCACCGACCGCAAAATGACAGGTACCAGCTCCGTGTCTTGGACTGTGTTACCCATCCACTCTTGTACTGCATTCTCCCTGTCTCTTATACTTACGGATCACAACACCAAGAGTAATACTTANCCCATCCACTCTTGTACTGCATTCTCCCCTTCTGTTTGACTTATGGACCACGACACGAAGAGTAATATTTAACTTTTGATTAAACGTCAGAAATTTGTCATTTGAAGCTTTCCGGGTTTGGAGTTATCTAGCAGGTGATCAGATGGCTTTGCAGAACATGAGTTTGAAGCTCTTTCTTCAGCAAAGCCAACTTGAAAGTGTGGACGAATCTTTCATTTTGTACGTTTGATTCTAGGTGCTACGCTGAAGATCGCATTGTTTCGGACACCTAGCCGTTGGCAACAGTTTTGGAAGACTTGGGGGATGAAATGGAAATTGTTGACTGCAACTAATGACTCTGGCAGTCCGAACCAGCTGAAATGTTCACAAATTTTCTGTACAACACTTCCCGCACTCGGATGCTGTAGATTGTGGACTTTCGGCCGTGTGGTGTAGGCACTGACGGTTACTAAATATTCTCGACCGCTGATTGATTCCTCAGCATCCACGAGAAACCTTTGCTATGGTCTTTAAGCCGCTGGCCAAGAATGCGGTTCACACGACTGGCAACTGTGACCGTAGTGTTCAGTATACTGGTTCATCCTTGGTTAGACAATAAGACCCTCCGAGTTCCCGCTGTGAAGCTGCTCGAAGACTCGCCTTTAGAAGAGAATGCGGGAATCACTACTCTGCCGGCTAAAACGATGCATCTGTTAACGATCGTTGAAGCTTCCCGACGGTGAAAGTGTTACCGTCAGTTGCCACTGAGATTCGCTCATGTCCGGGTTTGGTGGTTTAATGTCATATATCGTCTCTAAGTTTAGTCTAGCTTGGTTGCCTATTTAATCATGTCCTTTGCTACAGGAACTGTTCTAACACGTTCTCTGAAGACCAGGTTTGAGATTGTCTGCTGCGGCTATTGTGTCCACGTCGTCTAGGGTTTGTGATCCGATGAGTCTGGAAAAGGCGCTAGCATGATCGACGTTGGTTGTGTAGCGATAATGGTACAGTGAAGTCGTAGGCAAGAAGCGTCGTTGCCCATCGTTGCCATTGATTGGCTGTGTAAGGATTCTTTTCTTTGAGCCGAACACCACCGCATAACAGCTTGTGATCCATCAACGGAGAGACACTGCCCGTATGTGTGTATGTGTTGTGAGATCTATCTTATCGATTTGGTCCCATTCCTACTCTGAAGAAGTACACGACACCGATGGGTATCCGATGGTCTTCTCTTTTCTATCACTGTACCTATCCCGTGGTTAGATTCATCCGACAATTGAAAGTGACGGATAGTAGCGTATCACCAAGAACTGTGAAGCCATCGTGGCTTTGACTCGGTTGAGGAATTTCGTACTATTTGACCACTCCAACTTTGTGTCCTTGGTGAGTTGATGGTTGAGTGATGTCCAAATTGGAGTAGAGGGAATTGTTGGAACCAATCCAAACGAAGAAGTCTTGCAGATCACATGGTAGGTATCTGTAATTGGCAATTCATTGTGGACTGTGATGCACTGAACTTTATTAGCGGTGGACAATCGACCATCAGCAACACTTCGAAACACATGGGTTGTTGGAAGCATTGTGTGCTTGCCACTTAAGTGCCATATGAGGTCAGAGGCCGCGTCGAGCTCTAGTCTTATTGGATTGCCGTTGATGGTCGCCAGTTGTTGCGACGTGAAAGACCAGATTTTTTGAAACGATCTTATGTGGTTTGCACAGTATCAAATAGATAGATCCTGCAGCTTCTTTGAACGACAACGGTTCTTCTTTTGGCCCAGCCGGGAACAGTGAGCACAGCGATACTATTTGAAAGAACAGCTGCGGACATAGTGTCATTCACCACAGTGTATGGGATAAGCGGTTTCACTCAGCCATAGTATTCCAGCTTTTATGCAGTCTTCACTAGGGTATTTGAGGACACTGTGTAGACATTCGATTGGATCTTCTGCTTAACTATAACGATGTCGTGCCTCATGATAACCAGGCGCTGGCATTTGGCAGCAATGTACTGCACGGCGATGTCAGGACAATGTTTCACTTTTGTTAAAATTCTTGTTCTAATGTCTGCTTCTTATAGTGACTGAAGTCCACAAAAGAAAACCTGAAATCCGGATCGATTCTCGTCGTTGTACGAAGCTTGAACGAGTTGTATCCTGACTTACCGTCACAACTTAAGTTACCCAAGCATCATCAGTCAACTTTATTAGCCTCAGGCACTGGTGGAATATGCGAAAAGGAATGATCGATCTCCAAAAACTTTGGGCAGTGTCTGTCTGGTATGGACATCTTGGGTGTATGTTTAAATATAGACGCAGCCATTTTTAGTAGTTAGGTCCTCCCTTTTCTTCTCTCTTCCTATATAGGTTTTTTTCTTCTTCGTAATTTTGTGGCAGTTAAGCATCAGTGTGAACCACTGATGTACTGCTGTCTATGATGATAATTGATGATAATCACTGATGGGATCCCTTGGGTTCTTCGGTAAGATGAAACTGGTGAAACGTTCGTGTTCTAAGCAACATCACCACTTTTTGGGCATCTTCAGCATCTGACACGATTTCAGCTTGACGATTTTCACTAGATAGTATAACCAGATCAACTGTCACCAGTTCGGGAATCAAAATGAAACTCACTGATAGAGCCGATCAGAATCGTTTGATCCAGACTTAGGTTGATCAACAATTCGTTTCTGCGTCATCATTTCAACTGTTTTCACCCGTGTCTACTCAGATCGTTGTTGTTGTTGCTGCTGTGCTTCTGTAGTGAGTGGGAGTGATCATGCTATACTACTCACACCACTGCTATTCAGTAGTGGAACCAGAGCATATATTTTGACATCGAAATAGCCGCAGGAAAAATACAAGAAACATTGGAGTGCAGCATCGCATGAAATGGTTCTTGGTACGTAAGGAACTGAGCGTTGACGTCTGTGGCAGCCGTGACGGTCTGGGCCGAGTACCGTATGCAGATGAGTGTTTTCGTTTGTTGTCTTGTTGAAACGCATAACCCACGCGTTGCTTTTCTGAATAAACCCTTGTACCATCCGCGTTTTAGATCACACACTACTACTACTACTACTACTACTACTACTACTACCAGGGGATCTGCATTTGCTTGAACATCAGTAACACGGCGAGTTTTTCCACTGACGGCACTAAACGCCGAAAGACTACAAGTGATCTAAGTCGGAAAAATTGCGTTACGATGGAACGTAAACTTCCCGCTTTGAGATAAATAACCAAAAGGCCTTCGATCAAAAGTATAACGCACATGAACCAGCAGGTTACTTCCAAATCAATAGGGAAAGGGAATGAAAAACGTGGACGACTGGACGAAAATTGCATTGGTATTTATAGGGTTCATGGTGACTTACACATGTTCTTGAACAAGAACTATTACAACGGGGTACTGAAACCAGCATGATGTGCACCATGTTGGTATGGTTGTTTTATCTCATATCTTCGTGCTCCTTGCAGAGCAGACTGATAACGTCGTGCCCATTGATTGAACATTGGAAGACGCACGTGAACGAGACTAATCAGTATGCGTACACCTACTTTATAATTGATGTTAAATGTCAAATTTTGTATAAACATTGTTACCCGGATTCTGTCTTTTTTCTTACAATATTTAAATTAGCAGCTAAAATCACCGGGTCATCGACCAGAGAAGCGAATTTTGACAAGAAGTATTGAAGGTAAGCTCGCAAACGTTTGGAGAATTTTGATCCATCTTGAGTGACGGAAATCGTTTTGCGTGGGAAAAGGTCATTTTTTTAGAAATGAGGTTCCCTAAAAACAACGACAAATGAAGCAAAATCTGTGCGTCGAAAATACACATTAGGCTGTAAAACGGCAATCTACAAATCAAATTTTTATCAGAAATAAGTCATATTTTTACATAGAAAAGGACACTCAGGAAAATGGGGTTCGGTGTTGTAGCATTCATTCTGTTGCGCATATCAACAAGCTATATGTAACTATTCTGATTGGAACTGTTCCCAACTATGAAAAAACCGTTAAAAAATATACCCTCATCTACTGTTCACACGACGGTTGATAACAGTTACATCTCCCACCTTGCTGTTTGACGTACTCAAAGATAGTTTACACAGTGAATTGTAAACAAGCGATATGTGGAAACCCCTTACCGAAGTTATATTTGTTCCAACAGCTGCACAATGAACGAAGTAGTAGCCCAATACAGACCAGTTTGAGGGAATGAGCACTCCGATACGATTAGGGTAATGTGTTTGGGGCCACGGATTGGGGAGACTGCTGGGATCCCGCCAACTAGGCAGATTAGACAGTCCTTCAATTTCAGCCTGTAATACTTTTCCGTGAGCTATCGGATAGATGGTGAGGTTCAGTCGCCTTACTGCTGTATCTGATAAAGAACATGTGAGTTCCTGGTGTGGCTGAATTTGCACCAGAGCTAATAGCAATTTGCCGCCACGGTCCATCGGTCTTGGATAGATGGTAAGCATGCTAGGACCGAAGGAGACGCATAGTTTCAAAGGTAGTGATCGATGGCTAAGTTGATGGCGTCGTTCTGGAGTCAGTTGTACTTTCAGCCACTCCCAATAGTCTGGAGTGGCAAATGAAGCCGGTCGTAGTTCTGGCTGTGCTTTACAGAATACGGATGCGTCTGCGTGTTTCGAGTGCAGCGTGATACGCCAGGCTCTAAACTGCACAGTCCAATCCAATGAGCTCAGTGTATCTGGCAAGGGTACTTCATGTGTGAGCTCCGGCAATTCCAACGTACGTGACTGTTTATCTGCAGATTTTGCTGGCACATGCAGATAAGCTTGAGTGCGTGTGTCCATCAAGCGCAGACCACTAGCTATGTGGTCGGCTCGTTCACACAACAGTTGGAAAGGAACGGCCATACAAAACACAATAAGTTCCACTCCTGCCTCAAGACATTCACTAACTGGACCGTTATTCTTGTTTCTTCCAGTCGGACGTGTACTGGACTTCACTGAATCTATGTCAGACCACATATTCGAGTATGTGACCACTTCACGTAACCTACTGCCCATTAGACTCATGAGTCTTATCTGTGGTCGTGATCCTCGTTGCATGATACACAATGGGTGTGGTGAGAATTTCGTTATCTCTATGGTTGGGCTGTCGGATGTTACCGACATATATCGATTCCGGCAAGCGTAGTAACCGTAATCCAGAGTATCTAATGGGTTGATATTCACCGTGTAGGTATCGGTCCATTTTAGGGGTGGATAGGCGTATATTCTGTTAGGTTCCAAAAATCTGGGCGACACCGTATGTGGTTTTTGCTCACCCAAAGATATGCTCAGTATTAATTCTGGTCTTTCAGTTCGCGCACTGTAACGATACCATTCCAGGATAATTTGTTGGGTGATATTTGTTTTGGATAAAACAATCTGACATGAGGCTGTTGTGCCTGCTGGTAAGATAACAAAGCTAGGGTCTATCGTGGCTTGATGAGAGGATCGGGTGTCCTCCGATTTTGTAGAGGCCAGTGGTTTAGGCATGAACAGCAGTCTGTCTTGTGCGAGAGTAGGCAATCCACTTAAGTGGCCTGTCCATGCGCTGGCGTGAGTTATATCGACAACTCTGTCTCGGCTTACTTCACGATCCAGTGAACGCATGAAAGCTTTAGAGGTTTCGGTTGTTGGCTGATAACTCCGCGAACCTTCAGTCCAGCGGACTATCGGCGCCCACCACGGTGTTCCGTGTTTATGTCTCTCTCGTTTGTAGATTTCTATGTCCTCTCTGTCTGTCGGAACTTTTTTCCGTTTGGTGTTATCAAAGTGGATAGGCTCGTCTCGCTTTCGAGTGTACTGATGGAGTCGTGAATCAAATATCCATTGTATATCTTCGAGTTGATGATCTGCCTGTATTTTTTCTAACCACGAAGTATTCTGAAACAGCGTCCTCTCGAAGTTGGGCATATCAACTTTAGAAGTTATTTCCGGAAGAGTCCTCACATTCAAGGGGCTATCGTTCTTATACCGGTGTGAAATCACAGATAACATAGATTCATGGTTTTTCAAGGGCCTATAGTGCAGCCGTTCTCCGTAGTGTCTGAAGTGTACAGTTCTGTCCCTTACTTTAGTTCCTATCATGAAGGGATCGTTTTCTAACGTTTCATCTAGTTTACGTTCGTACTGTGCTCTCGTTGCCTGTCTGCTCTGAAGTGAGAGCAGTGGTGGAATCATAATATCGTATTCATTCGTGTTCTGTAACTTCCTGGTCCTAAACTTTTCAGTCATAAATTTTTCACTCTGTCGGGGACGTCGAGTGGTATCTAGAGATAATCCGCTTACAGTGGAAGACTGCGAAGTTTTGGATTGGTTTTTGGTTTGTTGCGTGTTATCATGCATTTCATGTTCGTTCGATTTTGACAACCTATGATTCTTGTCAACTCCTGATGAAAGCCTGAAGCGAATGAAATCGGGAGTTTCAACTTCCGGTCGAATTTTCAGTATCTGGCTAGTTAGCCCATTAGCATGAGTTCCAACAATCAATTGCTGGTGTTCACTCATTTCAATGCGTTCTTGTGGTATAACATTATCACTGATCCGTTCTTCGTTTATAGATTCAGAGTTTCTTACTTTGCCATGACGAAACTTTTGTTCAGTTTGATGTACTAGTTTGTGCACATCTGGCCTCCACTTCGCAAACTGGTTTACGACCTTGTCGTTGACTTCTAGTATTTGGCGGTCACTCCACCCATTAAATTGGTGAAAGCATAGTTCCGGAACGGTGATTTCGAAACCGTGTTCCGTATGTCTTCGTATTGCATATTGTTCATGATTATTCTTGAACATGACTCTGTAGAGATATTCGCGCATCGGTTTGCTACTACGACTGGTAATATCATATGGGCACCGCAAAAAGGTGTATTTTGGGATAGCCACTGTTGTGTCGAAATCGATTAACTCTGGTTTGATGTGTTCTGTCTTGCCTCCGGTAACTTCACGAAAGTGGTCGGGTACTGATGTCATTTTCTCTTCTTTCAATCGGTCGAGCAGCTCCTCGATCGGCGTACTCGTTTCCTCTGGTCGATATCTTGTTATTGTATCTAACTCCACATCACCTGGGTCAGCTATTTTCATCAGCTCTCTGTCTGCTATCCGAGGTTCTACAGTGATCACTCGGAGCAGTGATGTGGTTTTTGTTCCGTCCTCACACTTACAGACTGCTTGACATCGAAATAAATAAGAACCAGGTCGAGGTAATGCACTTAACCGTAGGAGACCGGCGTGAGTATAGTTGATTGTGTGGAGGTCAGCAGTATCTACTGTCATATGAGGCACCGGCCCAGCTACCCAGATCCAGTGAAACTGCATGGAAGCACAAGTTGGTTCTGCAGAACACTCGATGACAGCCGAGTTAGGATACGTTGTCTGATAATCGGGGTTAATGTAAAGGTTGTTAGGAGCTTGGCAACTTACTCGAGGACCGTCTCTGAATACCTGGTGAAGCTCCGGTTTAAAGATGTCTGCTGCACAGCCTATCCGATCTAGAGCGGTGTCAAACTTTGCTGGTTCGTAGTGGTCTATTGTGCGTATGACGAGTCTTTGCCCTGCTGATGTACCGGTGATAGTACGAACTGCATTGTATGATGCTTTCCAGGGTATAAGACTGAACTGTTTCAGTGCCCGATTGGCAGGATCCGTTGTCCACACGACACATCTAATGTGGATCCGTTGATTGAGTGGTACGACACGCGCAATATTTAACCACACATTGCCCTCAATGTTTGACAGTCGGTATCCCAATGCGATCCCCTTTTGAACACCCTCGATTGTCTGTGACCATAATTTGGTCCTCTGAAACGTGCCAATAGTCGAGTGACCAGTACAAAAATACGACGCTGTGTCAAATTCCTGTTACAGTCGAAGAAAAAACACATATTAACCGACTGAATGGCAATGCACAGATCAGGCGAGGAGTTGGTGTGAGCACATACAGCAAATACCTATGTTGCGTTTGCTAAATTTATGAGGTAGGTCTCAGGTTTTCCCTTGCTTAACGATCACTTCTAACACAACCTTGAATAGAACTCCTTTGTTATACTACTTTCGTCAAATGTTGAATGTCTACCGTTACTGTTGCTCGGTCGTTAGTTACTTTTCGTACCATGGTTAATTCGGAACTATCTTATAAATACTAGGAAGCATGCAATCTAGTGCAGATTAATTGCTTGCATGGTTGCTGAATACACAAAATTTCGTTTCCAAACTCAGGCAGTAATAATGGTAGTGATAATAAAAATGAAAGTAGTAATAAACCTTGATTCGCATCCGTGGGCACTAGGCTAGACCAGGAGTTGATTCTTCACAGTAGTCCGAAAAGTATCAGGGTAACGATTAGGTAAAATGAGTAGAGAAAAACGGCAGTGGGAGAAGAAAAGACAAGGGCCATCGACCTTGCAGATATATGCTAGTCATTAGCTGACAGTCTGCTTATGTCCAGAGGACGGTGTGTATGGTCCCGAACTACACAAATGGACAGTTCGTATGCACTAACCCCGTTCATCGGAACGATCAAGACTTTCAAAGCCTGTGACTATGTCATAATCCAATCGACTTTTAGGTTCTTCCAACCATCAGCAGTCGCGCTGAACGATACGCAATGTGACACACACTCCACCGGCATGTGAAATACGTGATTCAACCAGCGAATTCTGTACATTTTTAGTTTCTCGCCAGTCGGTCGTAAACTTGCTGATTTCCCATTTCTCATACAGTCAGGCTATCTGATAGAAACTAACTGGGGCAGACAACAGTGTTCGAATACCGAGAGTCTAGATACACGAATGAGCTGAGACTATGATCCACAGAGTAAAACTGAGTACACACGCACACATTGTGTACCCTGCTTTTAATCGGCAATCGGATGCATGTGTGATCCTACTGATGACAGAGTGCACTATGTGATTTTCATTACCCTCGTGGATATCACCTTACTAATAGTGATAAGATTACACCACTCACATAGGTGAAGCGATCGGGAGTTCAAAGGCCTCTGTCTGCCTACAATACCACTGACAGAATCAGTGTCAGCCCATTCTTGTGACAACACTTCATACTTTGATGATGAAAAGTGACTGCCTCACAGATTAACCATATCACTTAATCCGTTTAACATGATCTGCGTGTTCTCTGCAGAAATAGAATATCATTAAGGTATTTATCAGATTGTTTGAGTGCTTCATTTACCAAAAAATCTGTATTGCATGTAATTAACTTGATTTGGCACCACACTAATGTCGCATTGCAGTAACCACATGCTTGATCGTTGAATTAAAGCTAGTCCGTTCAATGCTTACCGTTCCGCCTAGAATACTGATGTCTACTGAGCCAGATTCGCCAGACTGGTCGGTCAAGACGCGCATTAGCGGTGTGTTGCTGATTGTCCAGGCTCCAAATGGTCTAAATTTGCTTTGTTGTTCATGGAGGTCAAACGCTTGACGACTGCTACTAGCTGAGAATGAACCCACAACAACAGTGATGTCATAATTGAGCCAATATGACTGCATCCACTTGTGCAAACTCACGAACATAGTGGAACTAGTAGCAGATTGCTTCAGTGTGCAAACCAAGTTGAACACGTCGTTATACCTTAATATCGGCTTTTCGACAGTTATGTAATCACCTCGTGTTCCTTCCTGGCCCACCACGCTAACGAGGTTTCTCGTTGCCTCCCCGATAGTGCATTGTAGTTTAACCAATCCTTTTGTCAAACCATGGGGTACAGGGGTAAAAGGTTGGAAGATAACCTCGCCCATATACTTCGGTGGTTCAGGTGCCCGTTTCGGATACACTTGTTCATGTGGTACTGACGATTGCGTAATATTCAACATAGACTTGTACACTTCCAATTGTTTTCCCAACCACTTCGGATTCACCTGAGTAATACGAATTTGGGCGTTATAAACAAAAGGGTAGGCAGCTACCTGACATTTCCAGGTCTCACTGTTCCGACTGAAATAGAACCCGGTGATTTGTGGTTGAAGCTTGAATTGTACTATATGCATGCGGCTGGTTAGTCGGTACTGAATTTGGATATCTTTGTGAGTTCCATGGCGGTTCACATCCATTGTCTGACAGAACACCCGACTACTGAAATCCCTTAGTCGCGACTGGATGACAGTTAGACTCACAACGTCAATACGGGAAATGTTACGCTTGGCAGGTTTCGAAAAACACTCAGGTTTGTAGAATACTGTGTCAGTGGTGTTGTGCTGGACTATGTGTGAGCAATCAGTGTCACTGGGGTGAACTAGAACGCATCGTGTTTCGCGTCGTCTGGATGTTTTAGCCCGCAAGCAAATGATTATGTGGAAAGTAGGGGTCAGGTAGAACAATTTCTTGTGAAATGCTTCCAGTAGGCCGTCGGTCTCGCATCGAAATTCCAATCTTGTTCCAGTCTTTGCTAGTGATACGCCTTGATTATCCGGTTCGACTATGAGTCGAGGCGCTTGAGGACATGTGTAGAAAATTGAATGTGAATTCAGCGGTTCACTAAAAGTGACTTGTGAAGATATGTTAGGTAGTTGATGAATAAATCTTTGTTCTCTCTGTTCTACACCGACTGGTCTAATCAGGCATCGAAATTGCCCGGCTTCAGGTTTCGCTGAGAACTCTAGCCAGGCTAACTCACATACAGTATACGAATTGGTTAGATTTAACCTTGGTGTTGCCCGACTGATGAGTTCATAGAATGGTTGACAGGTGTTCGAGTTCCCATAGGGTTGGTACAGCAGTATTGCCTCTGAATTGGCCAAAAAACCCCGGAAGGTACACTGGAAGAGAATTGCTCTGGTTTCTGACCTCGGCCACTGTATGACACGTAACTGGGGTCTTCCCAATGGATAGCCTGGACTTTCGATAGATGCTTTAGTAAAATTGACTGCGTCGAACGGCTACAAAAGAAAGAAAGATCAGAGTGTAACAACTGTTTATTCAATGTGACACGTTTGAATTAATTTGAGGCGGATTGTTCTGAACTCCCTATACATCACAATGTTATTAAAGCAAATAAAAAGTTCGCAATCGGTCTGAATCCTCTTGTCATTTTTCTGTTTTGTACATATGATTAATATACTTCAACACTACTTCTTCATCTGAGCCATTAATAGGCGATTGGGGAATTTTCAAAATCTAACTGATTTAAGGTTGATCACACACTCTGCAAACACCGCATAACGATGAATCAACGAGTACAGAAGATTGCAAACATGTAGCATTAAATGAAGCTCAATTGTGAGTGATTTTCAACTTGAAACAAATGGTTTACTTAATTCGGGTGGTAAGATGGGTAGGACGTTACCGTTACTCATATAAACAAGCATGGTACACTGTGGTATGAAACGGAATGTAAGTGATAAGGTCGAATACAGTTCATTTGTTTATAGCCAGTTTGGAGTTTATGAAAACCAAACAGATGTTGGAGTATCAGACGTTGCAGTTAAGAACGAATAACGATGGCCCACGAGTTACGTTACATTCGGAAATAAAAGTATACTACTATAAACAAATTAGTAGAAAAACATTAAATGCGAAATTGGAATTCATGGCTATCATCGTCGCCGTCAAATACATCATTCATCAGTGGTTCGCGCTGATGTTTCATTGCCAGTCCCCCATGAAAAAAGATTCAAACCATAGCCAAGTGAAAGAGATAAGGAAAGAGGCCTAACTACCAAAAATAACTGTCTAAACTCCAAATATTCAACTTCAAGGTGTCTACACCTCACAGACACATTCATAATCTTCAGCGTTTTCGTCACTATGTTCATCTCAGGGTGATCGACTAACGGAGCAGTTGCAATCAAACTAGAGCCGACGTACCTCTAACCTAAAATTGAAGTGCTTGTGCGAAATACGCCAGCAATTTACAGGCATGGTGTCATTCAAGCAGCTTCGACTACGTTTATAATCTAGAGATGATTAACTTGTTTACTGAACGAATGAAATCGATCAACTGCTTTGGGGCTGGCCTGCAAACTAGCGAACATCTGTTATGGCCCCAAAGGGGGTTAACTGGATTATACATACAGCTGACTCTAGTGATTAGTAGAGAAGAGATGAGTAGCAGTTGCGAACTCGCCGGATCTAACCAGCTATACACCCGCTGGGTAATCAAGCCCATAGTGGTTAATCGATTTCAACTTTTACGAAAAGGTACACCAGTTAAGAACATAATTTCCTGCAATCCGGATTAGTGCGGTCTTGTAATTTACACATAAATAACTGTGTTGAATCTGTCTGACCAGAGTCAGAGTTACCATTGTGTAACGCACCATCTGTAAACCAAATAATGCCAACCAAGGCGATGTGATTTAGGGGCCAGCCCCACGGGGGCTGGAAACGTAAAAAACGACGGTTGAAAAATGGGATTTTATATTGTGCTGAAGAAACTGTACAAAATAGTAATCTTCCTTCCATGTAACTATAAATCATTTCAGATGTCCCAGTAAACCAATAAAAACAGTCGAACTACGGGGCTGTGCAAGATCCATATAAAATCGTTGAGAAATGCTCAGAATATAAAGTCACTAAATCCAACTACTATCAGACGGCGATTGAGCAGACTGCAAACGCCGGGTTCAAAAGAGCCTACGGAATGTGCAAATATGGTGTGAATTGAACTTCAGTCGCAATGGGAATGCGATTGTTACGATCAGTTGCTAGTGATGTTCAATTCATATGAAAACCAAAATCCTTTACTACTCATCAGCAATCAGAATACCGCTCAACAAGTTGAATGATTTCTGTGATTTCAACTTGGAGAGAAGTCCTAGTCGAGGGGTCATCGATTGGAGTTAACAGGACAGTTAACTCGAGGCGATCGGACAACCTGAATATTATTCACAAACGAATGTGTGTCATATATAACTATGCATGTTTTACGTTTGCGACTGATGAGAGTAAACGAAATGTTAACATATCGCAACATATGTCTTCTTTCTGCATTGATGAAGATATGATGATTCAGTCGTGTAAAGTGTTGGGTCAACGCCGCAGTGGTCAACACGGTTGCCTCATGAAAGCGTGGTCCGGAGTTCTAGTCCCGGCGTGGCAAGGATATGCACTACTGACGAGCTCTAATGAGAGCGAAACTCGAGTCTAGTGCTTCTTTTCGAAAGGGGCCGACTGGAAAGTCTATGGGAATGCGACAGCTGCGATCAATTGTGGGTGATGTTCAACTTGAAATCGGGTTATGTTGATATGGTGACATATTTTGTTCGATCACTATGAATTTCGGAAGAGGGAATCGGAGAAGGATAAAACATTAGTGGAGAAGAGTGTCAAAACTATCTGGCCTGAGGGAACAGCATAACGCTTAAAGTCGATGTAGTATTCGAACCGATCAGCCATAGGTTGGTAAGTGCATCGATCAACACCTACCATGCCGCACGGATGGCCTTTTCATTTAAGAACTGACCGGTATGAGCGTTTAGTCAAAGTTTATTCCTCATTGTGTTCGTCCTTTCAATTGCTGTTGTCAATCAGATTATGTTGGAAAAGATCCCCAAGGTCTATCAGACGGTATCTGTGAGCATCTTCTAAAATGGATCTATAATGGAGTTAACGAACCCATCTGGAATGCTTTTGGACTATATCTGATCGACACTGGTCACTAAATCAGGGTACGTAGGGTTGTCAGGGCACGATTAACATTAGCGGCCGAGGCGATAGCGACCATTCTACTGCTTCCCGCTGTACACTCGATAGAACATCGTACAGGCTATGCACCTTCCATGACTAAGCAAGCATAGACCACTTGAATCCCATTCAACCGTTGACCCGATTAACGCATCATTACATGACAGTCACGTGTCCCATCTAAACGCTGCTCATTCTCATCACCGAACAGTTTCTTAGATTAGTGCCACCGCGTATACTCCTAGTCCGGTTTTATAAGTCGACCTCATCGCTTGTAATTGTATCCAGTGAACATCACTGAAACCAACCGTCCGAAACTTCAACTTTCCACGTACGCTTTGGGCATTAATACGCGACTAATCTGAGTGAGGACATGAATTTTAACACAGCCTAACCAACGAAGTTGAAAACCGTGTCGAAAATCCTATTGTGATCTGCTTGCATCCGCCAAACCTTACTTATCCTACTCAGCTAGTACCAAGTGATGGTATCAGAGTCACATCAAAGTTGATGGATAATCCGACGTATCCGTTCGCTATAGAAAGTAAGACAATTTGATCTGTTCTATCCAGCTTATTGCAGATCGGTCTTTGTACGCACAATGTCCAACTCGAAAGGTCCAATAGGACGGCAGTATAACGCCGAATACTTATTGGGCAGTCTTTGATTAGTATCTACCGCCAGAAATATCCTCGCTTCAAACTATGATACTGGAGAACGCATTCAGGACGTTTGTGGTAGAACTCACTTTCGGTGTTTCTTCACCAACCCGTTGATAACAGAGTATCCAATGATGGGACAGCGCTTCTTGGATGACGACCAAACTGGTAATGCTTCTTGAGTGTAGAACAGGCGACCGCCTAGACTGAGAGAACGTACCACTAGTTAGTCGCCGACGACAAGTCTTGCTGATTCGCAACAAACCAGTCCTTCTGGTCCATGTAAGATTGCGCATTTTCAATTGGCTGGTCATGCATATATGTAAGTCAGTGAGCATACTTGGATTTGTGTTATTCATCTCCGATTCTGTACAGGTTACAAGTAACCACATTCCGGGAAACCAGAATCTTTTGGGTAGAGAGAAGGACAATTTCGGTGCGGGGATTGGTGCAGGCAGTTCACTACCGGAGGCTTGGCAAAGTTGATCGAACACTTCGGTGCGTTGAATGCGAGCTCGTCTATCCTCAACGTTGAAAGTGCAGCTTTGACAGTCATGGGAGCCTTCGAAATTTGGTAATATGTGGACAGTTGCCATGGGTTGCAAAATGTGCACAAGCTTTTCATTGAACTCCCGAAATCGTCCCCCTTCCGGATGACTGAAAGCAAGAATTATTTTTATCCCACTCTGATTCATTTTGATCACCTCGTCCACTAACTCCGGACTGTAATCGACCTGTAAAAAGTTGTCAACTACGAGAAAAAACGTGGGGTTGTTAGTAAAACCTGCCTCGTATGCAGCAGTAACGGCTTGCAGAATCTCAGTCAGACCGTCTGCACGTGACGTACAAGCCGCTTGACCTGATACAGGCTTATGGGCACGTGAATAAAGTCTCTCTACCGTTTGTTCCCTGTTCAAAGGTTCCCTAAATTGGGTCCACGAGAAGCGGTTCTTGCCAGTCGGCTGTGATCTAAGTCGCTTCACAAAAGTAAATCTTGTCCGATCTAC
This sequence comes from Paragonimus kellicotti, assembly GCA_014220965.1. NCBI lineage: Eukaryota > Metazoa > Platyhelminthes > Trematoda > Plagiorchiida > Troglotrematidae > Paragonimus > Paragonimus kellicotti. The sequence continues at coordinate 21,337 of LOND01005173.1, forward strand.
CCCATATGGCAAACCAAGAATGAGCTGACGAACAAGAGTGAGATAGTAGTAACCATAATGTTGTATGTCTGGATGTGGATTTTCTGTGATTCGGCAACTGGTCATAAGGCGTGTACTCAACAGGATGGACAAGTCCATCGCTCCACGGTCTGTAGAGCATATGAGTACCGATAAGTATATGATCCTCCTGATGTAGTGCGTTTTTCCCTGAACTGTATTTTGACCAATGCAAACGTACAGATAGCTCATACCACGATAGCTCAGATGCTCCGGTACTCGTAGTAAAGATTTGTCGACCTCCAGTCCATGAAAAGGCATATCCACAAATGGCCACATAGGACCACCCCATCCGCCACCATCTGCCGGCAACAGTTTGGCGAGATCAGGTTGTCGATAATCTGCAGTGTATAGCTCAGAACGCACACGCATCCATGAATGCGTTAATTTAGGCATTCCGTATCCGCCTGTGCACAGGAATTCCGATCCCAAAGGTACAGGCTGACTCCAGTCGGACAGTGATTCGATCGTCAAATTCCCGTTGGCTGCTTCCTGAATGGTGAAGTACTGAGTACACTCAACCTGAATAGATTCATTCCATACAGTCAGGCTAAACGGACTGGTCAGGTTATCGTACGTGTTCAGACAGACAACTTTCAACAGACCAGTATAGTCTTTTGCCTCAGGACTGATGATCCCATACACGCGTGTGACTGACGAATCACTGACAGTTTCCCCAAGATAACTGACATTCTTTATTGCGTCTATCACTCGAACGGTTTCTGTTTGTCCATCCTGCATCCCGTAGAACAATTGATAGGTAACCGAATACAGGTGCCGCAGTTCCTCTTCAAACGTACATTGCACGAATGCCATTTGCCTGGAGAATAGATAACTCATACCACTAGGTAAACTTTGTTCCAGCTTCACAGATCGTTCTCCCTCACGATCCAAAGTGAGATCACAATGAGCTGTTGCAGTGCTGGGTAGCACGATCAACTTGCGTGGATGCATGCCGATGTAGCCTTTTCTGTTGATCCCATCCCTAACTTGACAGTAATAAATTCCGGTGTCATTCGGCTGCGCGTTGTGTTTAGTCAGGTGAAATCTTCCGCTGAAAGGCTTTTCTTTGAGCTGGAACTCGGGCATTACTTGGGTGGGAGGCATTGTATGGTTTATCTGGTTAAAACAAGTGATGGCATTCGATCTCAGTCCATCTGTTCGACCTTGCATCCGGATACTCTGACCCACATTTACAATTGCCCGCCATCCAATGTGCAATCGAACCAGTCGGTAATCATAGTTAAAACATATCACCTCGTTATATGTGTTTTTGTAATACTTGTCATATCCCAACCAGTTTGTTAGGTTGGTTAAAACGTACTTTTCCATTTGTGACTCAACCACTCCTGCAGGCATCACTGACTCGTCCAGGTTGACGGTGGCCATCAACAAAGCAACGTGTTCTGGCTGTACAACGCATTCGCTCTTATGTTCCACAGTCCGGATGGCGCCGACTGACTTATTTGTCACTCGAGAAGTCCTACATCGATCTGGATAGATCGTTTCGTTTTTGTCCAAATAAAACAGTCGTATAAATGTCCAACCCTCAGGAACGCCAACGTCTGACGTGAAAACTATCCTGAATTCATCCTCCTCCACTCTGTTTAGGCTGTGTGCTTGGAGGTAAAACACCGATGGACGGGATGTTGGAGTCACAGCTTCTAGCGAACTCTTGACGAACGCACCTGCGCTGTTCAGAACACGATGACTCAAAATTCGCGGGTGTCGTTTGTTCAACACAAAAAATTGTTTTTCCTGTCTTAGTTGTACTTTGGTTTGGATGTCTTCTCGGAGTTGCGATTGAGCGTGAGTCAGAGCATACAACAATTCGCACTGCACAAACCACTTCTTTGACGGTTCAGTATAAGAGACAGCGCAAGGTACCACTTGACTTAACCGTCACATCATCCACTTCACCTTCTGTAAACGTGCTGTCCAATTTACTCAGTTTCATATGAGTGCTGGGATCGTCAACAAATCCATGTGAGACAGTATGATATGTATTTCTGTCGCCGCTTTGGTGCATTGTATGTGAACAAGTGATCAGTAGTTGTTCGCCTGGGACAAGATACACTGTATTATCTACAATACATTCCGAAGGCTGGCTGTCTGTTTTGTCACTCCGTTCAACCTGAATTGAAAGGATGGATGAATCTGGCCGAATGAACAAAGTCCTTGGAATAAATCCGGTGATTTCCCGGTCCTCAACGTGCCCGACTAGCTTACATTCGTAGACGCCAGAGTCTGTTACCTGCACCCGCTGTTTTGACAACACGAAGTAACCGAGTGAAGCGTATAGCTCTATTGTGAAGTTTTTACGCTCAACTAGTCCTGTGAACGTCCCCGTGTAACCATAAAGACATATCACTCTTTGATATACACTCCAGCTTAATAACCCATACATTTCGACATGCTGACCTATCTTTAATACACTCTTCCATTGGACTCGCACAGGAAAAAGACGGTAATCACCATGTGTTTCATTCAGGAATTCTATCGCGGTAACTGGAACGGAAGCCCGAACACTCTTACCAACAACTGAAGCCATGTATGGTAAAAAGTTGTATTCAAACTGTGTCTGGTTCGTCTCACCTTCACGACAGTGAGCAACATAAATTACGATTGCAACTTGCTCCGGCAATAACACACAAATATACTGCCTATTTTCCATTGTCAAATTTGCAGCCGGACGTTCAGAGGTATCCAGAACATTCTGTTCAATATAACGCTTTTTGTCAAGTTTGCACAAACGTGATGCAAACTGTGCTGACCATTTATAGACAGAGAATACCGCGGACCAGCCATGGGGAACGCCAAGTGACCATGAATAGCTCAGTTTGAATAATCCTTCGTTCAAAAGAATACGTTTGTGCATATTGGTGGATTTTTCATATTGTAATCGATCTCCGTCGTTACGGTCGAAAACGTTGATTGAACCTCCTATCATCTGAGACTATTGACTGGTCGTGAATGGTTGGACTCACCCATCTGCGGGAGTACAACTGACGTGCTTGGGTGAAAGCCACATGTACTGAATGCAAGTTCACATCTGCAGACGTAATATGTTTTGAGTTCAATCTCAATTCACACTTGGTTTCAAATGCATCGTTGGGATGAAGTCCGGAGGGACCTGTTATGCGATAACTCTTAAAAAGACTTGTATAATCTGTTTCTTCTTGTGTTTGGGTTTCTGTTTCTACACTCGGCAATCGTATGGATTGTTTACCAGATTGGGATAATTGCTGGAAATAAAAACCGATTTCGTAAGGCACACTTTCCCCAGGTTCGAGGTGGTAGTCACAAATTACCCAGATATGCTGCGTCTCATAAATGAACGCCAGCTTGTTTGAGTCAATATACTGATCAAACGTCCAAGTCATGTGATCTGCTGAATGTCTGCTCACGTTTCTTTTGCTGTAATGTATAGATACTTCCAAATGACGTGAGAGAACCGTAAGATAGTGTGGTACTAGAAGGCGTACGCCTGTACACGTTAAGCAGCTCGACGTGAAGCAGTCGTAAATTCCTGTATCTTCTCTGACTGCAACGGGTTTAATCAGTTCAAAACTTTGCCAAGACGACTGTACATGCAACGCAAATGAGCCACTTTGCGTGAGTAGTTCTTTTCTAGTCTTCACCTCAGTTACACGATGATAACACTGAAGTTCACCTTTCTGTCCAGGCAATAAGAAGCCGACCATAATTATTGGATCACCAGCAAAGATTGTCGCTCTCCAACCCACGCGCAAACGAAAAAGGCTGTGATGCACGTGCACTCCGGGAGGAATTTGAATGTAACTCTGCGAGGTTGATTGATCAGGATGGCGAAACCAGTTCTCAACTGTTTCGTATACGGAATGATAGAATATGGCTTTCCGAGCTGCATCGGTTAGTTTAGGACTAAAACCATTCATGGCCGTGAGTAGGATAGCCACCACATTCGGTGTAAGCAAACAGTGCACCGTGTATGAGAACAGATGACGGCCTGAGGATTGAACGAAGTAAGTGGTGTTTTGGATGTTCGGGGGAATCGAACTGTATTCCACCGGATAAATCATGGCTTCAGTGCATCGCTTTCTTCGAATACGGTCTTTATCCACAAAAAATAGATCCACTCCACACCAACCTTTTGGTTCACCCAATCCAACGATATACTGTATTCGAAGCCTACCCTCAAGAAGAAATTCCCTGGGCTCACCTGTATGAAATTCCAAGGCTGACTTGGGGTTCGCTATGAGATAACGTCGGAATGCCTTGGTCAGTTCAGGTCTGGTTGTGGTCAGATATTCGTTAAATATTACTGGTTTGACTTGGTTGATCACGTGGATTGTTCTCATGCGGGTGACTGTTACAGACGAGTTCGGATAGGTCAGGGTACACCTGATTTTGTATAGACCACTGGTCGTCTGAATTCTGGAGATCCGAATGCGGTAAATTTGCGATATTAGCTTATAACTCGTCTTGTTCTCAACATCTTGCCTTATGTACTTTATCTCCGGTGCGTTACTCAGTTCCGTCCGTTTTCTCGTGTCGCTGATGTTTACTGAGTGTACAGGAAGTGTATATAAGGATTGAGTTTGATAGGAGCAATATATAAAACCGGCTTGTCCGTTCAGTAGGTAAGGTTTCTGATCAGTTGTGCATTGAGTGAAATTTCGTTCTGTCGGATAGACTAGATGATGATTCAGATACAACATCAATGTGGACGCACCTGGTTTGACAGTAAGACGACGAGGTATGAATCCAAATTGTGCGGTGCAGTTCGCACAACCTCTGGTAGTCACATTGCACACGTACAAGCCAGAGTCATAGAAGTCGACGCTTGTTTTGACCAAGTAAAAACTGAGACCATCTTTGGTATTAACCACGCGGAAATTTCGTTCTGCAGTCAATCTCTTGAACGGACCACTAAACTGGTAGAAACAATCGATCTGAGCTGGTGCAATATCAGATGGAATGTTTCCCAGCATTTTCACATGATCACCGGTTTTCAATTCGCTAAGCCAACTGATTGTGAGTTTGATCACCCGGAAGGTCATCAGAGAACTTTCTGGAATTGCAATCACTAGGGTATCTTTACTCCTCGGTTGTTCAATCCAGTGCTGAAGACTCGTAAACATGGAACGCTCAATTATATTACCCACTTCAATAGCGCTGACTGTGTTTTCCTGAACATTATGAACCGTGTAAAATAGGGCCAAATGTTCCCGACGAAAAGTGCAAATGAATGAAGCATTGACGCCATTTTGCTCTATTTCTGACCGAGTGCTCTCGTTCGTTAATTCATCTGACCAGACCTGATCGGTTAGGTTATCTAAACGGACAAGTGAACAGTTTTCCCGGCGTATACGATTCGCTAGCTTATAAGCTGTCCAGACAGAAATCCAACCTCGAGGCACACCTAATGTGAGTATCAACTGGATCCTAACTGGTTGTTCGGGTAACTTTATGGTGCGTGACCTAGAATGAAATAGTACGGCATTTTGTTCTGCGCTGTGCACGCGCCTCATCACGACCTGCACATCGTACTTACTGGCCAGTATGAACCGACTGTGTATTACCGGCCGTACGAATTGGCGTACAAGTATTGTTTTTGTCAGCTTCAACACTACTGGACTTGGGTTCTCGTTCAGGTCGCCATGCAGTGTTTCAGGAAAAGTGTACTTCCATCTACATTCTGCCAGCAATTCCGAGCCATAATTCCATCCGGTTGGCAGATGGATCTCCGAAGAATTAAGTACACTGCTATTGTGCCTTGAAAGTGGTTCCAACCTGGTCGCGGACATTGACTGCAACTGAGTTCCGTCAAGTACGTTGTATAGCGTGAACTTGAACTTCGGTTTGAGCCAAGCACCAGCACGTACTGTATGCAAACAATGGGCGTAGGCTGAAGAACCAGTGTGAAGCACAGGCCGGTTCTCATCGTCACAGTGTGTGAAATTGCCGGTCCAGTCGCTGGTTGGACTGAGTTTGTTGTGCGTGAGAAACATGCGGACAACGGTCAAGTCTGGCAGAACGACGAGGCGACGCTGAGTGATGGTAGGTCGTGGAACGCATTGCTGACAAGCCCTGCTGTGCACAACACACGTGTAGATGCCCGAATCGTTGTATTCTGCAGAGGACTTGGTCAGCTGAAAACTAGCCGGTGCAGTTTCCAACACAGTTATACGAAATAACTCCCCCAACTGCATGGGCATGGAATCTTGACTAAATTGAAAGGAACATTGAATCTGATGTTCTGTTGTTCCCTTATAGCCGAACATAAGAATCTGTGCACCAATCGGCACCGATGCTGGCCAACCGACGTGCAGTTTCACGGCCATGTAGATGACTATTGATCCATTTGGCGTGCTTGGGGGTTCAGCCTTTGCGCTGAGTGGATTTTCGAGAGCATTACGAAACCAAGTAATGAGATTTCCAATGGACTGGTTCATAATTTGGGGTTTGCCCACGTTAGACACACTAGTGTAGACTATGGTGCCCAAGGCGAAAGACTCAACTCGTAAAGTGCAGTTAAACGATGTCCAGACTATGGACTCGTGCCCGGCAGGCTCGTAGTCTGGATGACGTAGTAATTCACTGGGTATGGTTTGGTCGTTCATATTGATTTGTTTAGCAAGTGTGCATGGTTCTTCGAACACGGTAAGCTGGTGCTCAGTGAAGACTGCTGTGTAGATACTGCCTTTTGGCACACCATGTGACGCGAGTAAACTGAACTGAATCGGGCCTTCTGCAATGAGTTTCGGTAGCACAGTTCTGTGAAATGCAATCGGGCTTTCAACCACGGCAAATGATTTGCGCAGCCAGTCGCGCAGTGTTAGATCGCTGGTCCCTAAAAAGGAAGTGTACACGGCTGGTTTGAGCCAAAGCTGGATAGCCAGCTGTCGGCTGACTTGAATCCTTCGATCTTGTTTGGAAAACATAATGTCAGCTGAATCGAAATTCTTTTCGTCAAACGACAGATCGCACTGAACAATCACCCTATTCTGACTGCCTGGGACTGTTGGTGCTTTAATAAGAAATGGGTGGATTACTCGGGTTCCATAACTAATGGATTGTAAGTGTTGTGACAGTGTATTGAAAGGTAGTATCTTACTCGATTCATCTGTTGTTGAAGTCAATTCGTAAGAAAATCGAAGTACTTCGTCTGAGCGAAAGCTCTTTGGTCGTACGTATGCACAGTACACATAGACCTCCTGACCAGAGCCTAGTTGGCTTAGAGTGTCATCGTTTTTTACCTCTTCGCTGGATTTGAAAAGACGATGGTTGACGTACATGTGAAGCAAGGATGAATTTGGTAACACTAGAAGTCGGCGAGGTAGAAAACATGGTTTTAAATTGCATGCTTCATGTTTATCTTGCGTGACACATGAGTAAATACCAGTTTCTTCTAAACGTGCAAAATTGGATCCAACAACCGACTGATTTGTCCCACTGGTTAGTCGCTTCCATACGGTTGGAATGCTCGAGTCGGATTGCTGATAGAAAACCATCATTGAAGCAGTCGGTGAGCACAGATTGTGAACTAATATCTTCCAAGATTCGCCAACTGATACGGATGCCTTCCAACCGATATTCAACTTTATCACACCGTATGATACACGTATGTCATTTGACAAGGAATTTAATTGGAGTGGCTCTGGACTATTTGTGTCAGTCAACCACCAATAGATGGTTTTCACTACGGAATGAATCAAACGCTGTTCCCACATTGCCTCATCGGTTTTGCTGTCATTGGTATTATAAATTAGGAATACGAGGGCCACATGCCTGGGTTGCAGAGTGCACAAAAATGTGATGTTGATGAAGTTTTTGCCCCCACTTTGATAGAATGCAGGCTGATCAAGTAGACTGGATGGGATTTGCTGTTTTTTCAAATGTACCATACTCATACGCAAACATTCTTCATACTCCAATCCACCTCGGCTCCGATAGATCGTCCACGTTTTCGTGAATCCTGCAGGTATTCCCAGTGCTTGTATACTTTCAAAGTAGACAACATCCTCTTCTAATTGTTCAGTGGATACTGACCTATGAAATACCTGTCTATTGATACTACCAGTCTGAAACTCTTTCCGCCAGTTAACCAGTAGTCCTGGTTTTGTTGCACGTAGATGAGTCGGAAAAAGTTGAGGACCCGCACTGATACGCACAAGTATCTGTTTGACTTCAGTGACACGTAACACTCCGACCGGTTCGGACATGTCATTTGGAATGGTCCCGGGGCGATAGGTAAGCTGACAAACCACACTTAGTGTGCCCTTATAAGTGGCTGCATCGGGTGCGGTAATTGTGTAACCAGTGATTGATAGGGTGGTCCATCTTACATTTTTGGTGAAGGTCACAGTACGTTTAGTTTCCATTGCGATAGATCTGTTACGTGTAGGATCATACATTTGGTAGAAAAAATTCAGTTTACCTTGGAGTCTGCTACTGGGCGATATCTGATGCACACATCGTATTCCTGCTCGTTGGCCAGCCATTAGGTAAGGTAACCCATTCGGCATGTATTGGCTAAAATTTGTAACAGATGTTTCGTTCATTCCGAGTTCCTCATGACTAAATTGTAAAGACAGGATAGAAGAAGCCGGATAAACAATCAACTCTCTGGGTTCCATGCCAACCGGGGACGTGCACTCCAGACAGGCTGTTGTCAGGTTACATTTGTAGGTGCCTGAATGATAATATTGCACTTTTTCGATCTGTGCCCGGAACCAATATGTTTCACCAAAAGCATCAAACTTGAATTCCGCCGGAACTGACACGTAGCCATCATGACCGTCTGATTTGTAAAAACACTGGATCGCATTCCTTTTATCAACTCCCCTCCGACCAAACATGACCACCGATTGACCAATATTAACCGACGCTGGCCAAAGTATGTGCAACGGAACTATTCGAAAAATTGTATCATTTTCTGCTGGACTCGTTGTGTTCGTTTTGAAATCGGATTTATTTGAAGGCAGAAGGAAGTTGGTAATCTTCTGCTTTAGAGCATTTTCTGTAGTTCTCTCTGTCTGATTATGACCCGGATGTGTAAATCCTGCCACTACCAAAAAAACTGTACCGACATCGAGAAGACAGTCGTACTGAAGTTGTACAAAGTTTATGCCACCATTGATTTGGTATGTTGGGGTTTTTTCAAGTCCTGGGATCATTTTTGGATTAGTTATCGGTATGGACTTCTCAGCTGTACAGTTAGAAAATAGTAATTCATCGGATTTTATTGACGCTGTCCAAACTGTCGTCCAACCCCTTGGTATACCCATGAACATTGTGAATCTAATCGTATACGTGTTCTCTAACTCAGTCACAGTCGAATCCATCGTGAGTGTTTTACTGACGTTGGTTACAGCAGCTTGTTCGCGGCGCAGTGCGTCAGTGAGTACTGGACTAGAAGTTTTCAACAGCTCTGAAATAAACACAGGTGGACGTGGAAGGTTAAACTCAAGATAAACACTTCTGGTTATTGACATGCTTCGATTCTTCTCTGTGATATCTTCCGGATCCCTTGTCAAATTGGACACAATCAAATGACAATTCACACGTGCATACTTCCAATACTCTTGTGCATTTGGTCTACCAATCTCATAGATGACTGTGATGCGATCATAATTTCCGATAGGTTCACGTTGCTGTTTAATTTTCCATGCCTTTAGTTCCCAATGTTCATCGCTGTTTGGAATGCACGTATCATAGGTTATGATCAAATCGAAACGTGCTAGCAAACCACCGTAAACGGAATAAGAACAGTTGACTATCATTATCTTCGCTTTGGTTCGTATAGGATCTTCGACTGAACCAGTGCCAGCATGTACAGCTTCACCGTGATCAATATGAATGTCTAGACTGGACGAGTTTGGCAGTACAATCAGTTGGCGTATAGTAGTGTTTCCGAGTTGAGTGCAGTTGGAACAATAGGCACAACGATAAAATCCCCCATCCTCCTTATTCACTTTCGATTTGACCAACTCGTACGTGGAACCATCTGATAGTTTTCGTATTTCAAATCCTGGACTTAGTTTGATTTGATGTGAATCCAATGTCATACTGTAGGTACATTGTATTTTCATCCCCTCCATTACCGTCGGTTGCCATAACATTTGGACTGAGGAACCCTCTTGTACTGTACCGTACCACCCAACGATAAGTTTTGCCAATCTAACAGTACCGGACACATACTTATCAGCCGCCTCTTGATTAGGCATACTATCATCACCTTTGAGCAGGTCAGACAAATTGTTAACGGTTAGACGTTGCAAGGCCAGTGTATTTTTCTGCAGTGATTTGGTGTTGAAAGCCGTTAGTAGTAGATAGTTGGTCTCCTTAGAAATAGGACATTCGAACCAGACTTGCTTCGCTATTAACGTTTCAGAATTTCGCATTTCAGTCGTGTTCAACAGCCTATCATTCTTGCGTATCACAATCTTTTGAGTGTAAACACTGCAGTTAACAATACCCAATCTCTCAGTTTCACTGACCTTTGAAATTGTCATCACTGAACTCCACCCACCAAATTCGTAGATCAGTGCTACAAAGGATCCGGTAATAGTTCCATACACTAGTTTGCATACATCCATTTTCATGGTCCTTAACCGGCTCATCTGTTCAAACGGCATTGAGAAACTTTGTAGCTGATCAGTCAGCTTATCATCATAGGTTTCAATCGTAGAACTGATAATCAGTGGATCCTTGTGCGGAATGTAAATGACGGTCCGATTTATAGTAAGTTGGAACCAAGTATGCGGCGACGGGCGATAATCCTGAACTTCTTCAATGGAGTCTTTGAGTTCTAATATGCAATTGAATTCATTTTCTTCTGGGCCACTAGTCAAATTATGAAGCAAGTAGTAATATTGGACTGCTAACAGTACATCAGATTCAGCACTTATATGGTTCACAATCCTTGTTGGTTGTAGAACACTTCCTGCATAATTCGCCCTCATTGAAATGAATCGAACCATAGCCCTAGACACTATAGCTACACACTGTGCTAGAATTTGTTCCGATTTGAATAGAAAGTTGCGGCCAAGTGCATCCACATATGGATAGGTATCTACACTCAAAAATATGTTCTGATCGGTCACCTTGTGGAAATAAATCGATAGATCGTCTTGTCTCGGTAGGACGATTACATAATAGTCTTTAATGATATCATGATGAGGTTCAACACCGGTGGAATTTTTACACCAGTACATCGCACTATCCTCAATGGTCAAATTACGCATTTCAAAGTACGCCTTTCCTGGCTGGGAAACCATTCGATCTGTTAGTGTGTAAGAGTCATTTAATGAAAAACGCCTATAACAAAATCGTTGATATTGATTGGATACGTCGTTTGGACTGAGATACACTAACTTATCTTGCCCTTCGTTGAATATCGCTTCTGACGTGACTCGTATGCCAACCAGTTTTAGTGCTGGTTGTGGCAATGATGTGGACAATTCGAATCGGTGTTCAGACTTACCACGTTCAACCCATATTTGCATCAAACTACCCAGTTGCTTCATCACTTGAAGCTGTTCGTGACGGATTATGAACAAAACAGCCAGTACATGCCTATCGACAGAAATCGTACAATTCCATCGTCGAATCTGATCTCGGTACTCAGGATGCCATTGGACACACAAACTACAATATGTTTCCATACTACCACCGATATATCCCTGTCGTTCTTGTATATTGACCGATGTGTTTTTAAATGTAATTCCTATCTGAGAATCATACTGAACCACTATTACTTCGAATATATCATTCTTCTTCCTGAAACCTAACAGATCGATCGAAACACCGGTAAATTCCCTTATGGGTACTGAATCCAACCAATCTGTGTAGAGTACGTCACGTTGTTTAAACCGCCGTGCAAATTTCATACCCAATTCCGGTGGTGTAGATTTGGCCATACCAATCGCAAATTCCGGGCATACAAGAGATCCGTCTCTACTGTCGTGCTGAGAGAAGTAATGACGTTCGTTTGTTTTGTCGCTCAGGGTGAACCAGATTAAAAGCTTGCGGACGTTCACCTCCGTTCCCAAGTACTGAATCGTGACTTCGTACTCGACCTCGCCGGACTCATTGACAACCACGGCAAGTTTCTCAGGACAATCTTCCACTGGAAACCATCGTTGGCGATCTGAATCCATATAGCAACAGTTTTCGTTCATTTCGTTTCTTTGACACTCTATTAACATGCTTTTTGAATCTATGTAACCTATACGGACTACCGTGATACGGTCGGGCTGTTTCACTGAATATAAAATGTATTGTTCGCCTTGGTTTTGGTGAGCGGAGTAAGTAATTCCCATACGCTTGTAGTCGTCGTTCACGTAATCAACATACTGTCCCATTCGGTCATCTAACAAAGTGTTACACTTTTCTAAAGTGACGTTTGTTGCGAAAACATGCACAATAATGTGTAGAAGTAAAAGTTTTCTAGCACTTGACATAACTCTTTGTTAACCAACAATCTGCAGTAGGACGGTTTCATAAATATTGACAAGCATGTTTGAACCAAGCAATCGATCACACAGGTGACCAAGTGGGTGGATTTGGTATGCTTTGGTAGGTTGATATTAGATCGTGTTCTATAAGTTTATGAACGTACAGTGTATTTAGTAAGTTCATTGGCAGATCTTATGATTATCATTCACTCTGGAGTATGTAGCTGGGAGTGTTCCATAAACTGAAGCTGGAATAGAAAAACATTAATAAACTGAACAGCTATCAATGCTATAATATATTGTACATATTTTCATATTCCGCCTTATTTTTATACACCAGTTGTCCTTGTACAAAATGAACACCACTTGTTTGAATTGATTCTACTTAGCAATACACTTTTGGTGCGCGCGTCTCGTCTCCTTGGTGCTCCTGTTCCGCGTAGATCGGGATTGCCTATAGTGAGCTATTCAGCGACTGCATTTTGAACTGACTATTCGCGTTTATACCTTTGTATAGGGTAATCCCCTACAATGCCGAATAGCTGCTGATATTACTTGACTTGGTTCGTTCCAGTTACTTCAAGCTTGCATAAAACAATGTTAAGGTAGCTTCGATCGGAAGTTTTTTTTTACCAGAACTCAGTCGTCAAAGAATCGTTTATGACTGAATTTCCAAAGAAACATCGGCTGTCGATTAGTTGAACTTGTTGTTGTCTGCTCATTCTTTGCGGCGTAGCCAGTAGTTATATACAGAACGTTCGGAATTCTCACACTGTTGGTCAAGTGGCTGATGTTCCAGTTAACCAAATCAGAAATAATCTGTGAATGCAAATGTGGATGCAGGGCATTCTGTGTTAGCAGAAATGAGCGCCATTTTGAATCCAGGGTTGTCGAGTACTTACGAAAATGGATTCAATAAACGGTCAGCCAACTAAACTAATTGATAATAGGTATCAAGGATGAGCGTCAACGATAGCTAAGCATCACCTGGTGATGCAACATGCGATTCATCAAAGTCAATTCATGTTCTGTTTTCGACTCGAAACAAAAGATATGATGGGGGATGCTGAGGCACACCATTTTATTCTGTACTCAAATTTGCAACGGGAAATGGTTGTTTCAAATAACAGTCAGTTATGAGCCTAACCACATAGAATAGTGAGCCCTAGGTGAATTACTACCCAGACGTTTATAGCCCATCAAAAATTGCCCACTGAGCCAAGTAACTTTACCGTCCAAGAAAGACAACTCGCACGAGCGTCCGTCAATCAGTGAAGCTATCAGCGAGGCCGAGAGTAAACTGATCGACAACAAGTCCGGAAGGTTTGATTGATGGATCCCTCACTTTCAGAGTCAGTTTACTTGGCCACTTGCTTCTAGTGTACTACCACCGATAATTTGCATCGCAGTTTTAGGACCGCTCTCTAAAACTGAGGTCACTAGTTGCATTTCCGTTCTCCAACATAATAGGGCTGATGACCCAGGTGATATCTTGCCAACAGGTTAGAAAGAAGGCGGGGAGGCATTAGTAGTGACCTTGATTCTGTTCCCTCAATGTGTACGGAAGACAGAAAACATCAGTTCACCTGAAAATAATAACCGTATCTAAGAGAGGAACCAGAGGTTCTTTGTGAGAACACAAGAGTGATCTGGTTGACGCCAGTCTTAAAAAGGATTCCACCTTATATTTATATTATGCCTGTCTCTCGAGCTGCAGTCAGTCGACAAAGTATAATGGTGTTAGGAGGCACATTGCCTAACGAGGCAGTCCTGATGAATCACGTCATACCGGTCGTTCGATCCGGTTTCGGGTGGATTGATCAGTGAGCCAGTGAGCTAATCAGATTGCAACCACGTGGACGAACGCCTGTACGCTGTCTGAACTCCAATGTGATTCGTTCTTATAGTCTAACAGCCATAAATGTTAGGCCCATCTGATTCGCTCTGCTTTTTATCGGCCATGTGTGACAATCATATCGTCCTCTGTATCTAGAGCCCCTATGGCCTAATTCTGACTCGTTTTTCCAATAAACAATGCTACCACGTCCCTTCTCCTCCTTCTCGGATTTGCGTCAAACGATTAGCCCGTAACAAAAGGAACGATTCAATAAATATAAGGTGGAATCCTTTTTAAGACTGGCGTCAACCAGATCACTCTTGTGTTCTCACAAAGAACCCTGGTTCCTCT
>LOND01005174.1:4352-19289 GCA_014220965.1 Paragonimus kellicotti
AATGTTCATTCAGTTTACGGAATACGTGGCCCAAAAGTCTCAGATTGTATGTGTCCATTATTCGACTGAATATTCAAGTATCTAATGCTATTGGTATCTGCACTGGTAAATGGCGGGTTGCTCGCGTGACCACTCCACTCAATGGCGGCCAACCAACAAGGACAACGGTAACTTAATAATGCAAGTCATGAACAAATGATTATTCCCAACATCAAATCAATCTAGCGTACACTCGGAGATGATACACCTTAGGTTTCAGTAACAATTCAACGTCTTTTGGTAAGCGCATGGGCGAGTATTTCCGTTTTTATTTGTAGGCTATGATTTCTTCAGGTGCGCACTTCAAGCATCAAAACATAGCGGTAACCTTCAGCGTGCTTGCTAGCAACTGGTGGTCTAAAAACATCCGCTAATGGTTTCCTACCCATGATCCGGAATCTTACACAGTTGTCAGCTTCCCTTCTTTCTGCGGGCGTAACGCCTCCTTCTGGGGAAGAGGAAAAAAGGAACTCTCTCTCAGGCTGGTCTTCACTTTACATTTTTCCTCCGTGTCCCTAAAATCCCTGACGATTGTACGTAGGTGTTGCACAGTCATCTGTAAATCTCAGCGTGCGAATGGCGAGGCAAAGTCACAGGAATTTGAAATCAAAACGTCCAGTGGTTGGCAAACGGTTATCCATGCGGCGTAATCACAATTGTCACAGTTAGGATGATTAGCTATATAAAGTGGTGTACGTTCCGCAATATACGACGGAAAACTGTGGATTACCTGGGCAGAGAGGATAAAGGTGTGAGATAAGACGAGTAAATATATTGGAGCACACAGAGATTTGTCTTAAGAACTTCCTTACTCTACACGCTTCTTTATACTACACAGCATCCCTACGTTAAAATATTTAATACTGTAAGTTGGGCATCACTCATAATTGATTGCGGTCGTCGCATTTCCATAGACTTTGCAATGAGCCCGTTTCAAACAGAAGCACCTTACTGGAGTTTTGCTTTTGTTAAAGCTATTTTGTAATGCATATCTAGGGCTAGAACTCCGGACAAGCACTCACTGAATATTCAAGTATCTAATGCTATTGGTATCTGCACTGGTAAATGGCGGGTTGCTCGCGTGACCACTCCACTCAATGGCGGCCAACCAACAAGGACAACGGTAACTTAATAATGCAAGTCATGAACAAATGATTATTCCCAACATCAAATCAATCTAGCGTACACGCGGAGATGATACACCTTAGGTTTCAGTAACAATTCAACGTCTTTTGGTAAGCGCATGGGCGAGTATTTCCGTTTTTATTTGTAGGCTATGATTTCTTCAGGTGCGCACTTCAAGCATCAAAACATAGCGGTAACCTTCAGCGTGCTTGCTAGCAACTGGTGGTCTAAAAACATCCGCTAATGGTTTCCTACCCATGATCCGGAATCTTACACAGTTGTCAGCTTCCCTTCTTTCTGCGGGCGTAACGCCTCCTTCTGGGGAAGAGGAAAAAAGGAACTCTTTCTCAGGCTGGTCATTCACTTTACATTTTTCCTCCGTGTCCCTAAAATCCCTGACGATTGTACGTAGGTGTTGCACAGTCATCTGTAAATCTCAGCGTGCGAATGGCGAGGCAAAGTCACAGGAATTTGAAATCAAAACGTCCAGTGGTTGGCAAACGGTTATCCATGCGGCGTAATCACAATTGTCACAGTTAGGATGATTAGCTATATAAAGTGGTGTACGTTCCGCAATATACGACGGAAAACTGTGGATTACCTGGGCAGAGAGGATAAAGGTGTGAGATAAGACGAGTAAATATATTGGAGCACACAGAGATTTGTCTTAAGAACTTCCTTACTCTACACGCTTCTTTATACTACACAGCATCCCTACGTTAAAATATTTAATACTGTAAGTTGGGCATCACTCAGAATTGATTGCGGTCGTCGCATTTCCATAGACTTTGCAATGAGCCCGTTTCAAACAGAAGCACCTTACTGGAGTTTTGCTTTTGTTAAAGCTATTTTGTAATGCATATCTAGGGCTAGAACTCCGGACAAGCACTCATGAAGTAACCGTATTGTTACCGTTTCTCCTCTCGCTGTGATCAGGTAATCCATGCATTACTTTCAATCGAATGTGGCTGAGTGTTCACATATGATGATTCAGGTCGTGCCTAATGTGAGGTCAGTGGCACAGTGGTCAACACGGTTGCCTCATGAAAGCGTGGCCGGAGTTCTAGTATCGGCCGTAACAAGAAGGTGCACTACTAGCAAGGTTCAACGAAAGCAGAACTCGAGTCCAGTGCTTCTCTTTGAGAGGAACTGACTGGAAAGTGTATGAGGATACGGCAGCTGTGGTCAAATATGACTGATTTTCAACCTTACACCAACGAAACCCTCTATCACTTACCGATACTCATTATTCTTCAAAATGCATTCGAGAAGTGGAAACGTTCCAGTGAAGTCATTTTCAATGTCAGTGCTTTCATTCGCCCGTACCCAAAGTCGTCCGTTGGACAATAAATTACTGCTTTAAGCCTATCCCACCAATAGTAAATGAGACAACGTGGCAAGTAGTGAGTTGACACTTTTAAAATGTGTCCAATCGAACGAGACCTCTGAGACGCGATAAATTTGCTCAGTGGTCGACTAACTTTGCGCCTCTCGAAAACACACTGCCGCGACTTTTCCCACAAACGCCACTATCACGTTGAATGGATTGATGGACAAAACTGGACACTGTGGACATCATTTGTATGGATGAAACGAGATTCACAGTCGCACACACTGTGACTTTTTACCCGCAGCCTTTTACTGAAAGACTATGACCATACCTGTACCACAGATAGAGTAAGTTGACAAATGACATCCGAGATTTTGGTATGTGATTTTCGAATCCATCAGGCGTTCCATCAGAACGGTTACTGCTTCCACAGTACATCGACTTTTCGACTACCTATAAGAGCACATGATCAAAGATGAGGTGTTAATCTTACATCGACATAGAAGGTTCACATGTTCTACGAAACTGATGCAATCACTTTGTGCCAAATAAAAATGGGGTGTGAAACAGCATTTACATGCCTCATAGTTACAACAGAATATAAACGTGTGGTGGACTGGGTGAAAGTTTGTTGTTCATGTCCTTTGGTTTTTAATGGATTCACTATGTTCTGGGTGCGTGCAACTGAATACCCAACACTGTTCTGTGCAGCTACAAAGCGTCTGCTTTTTATGTTTCAGCTTGAAGAAATTTCAGATGAGTTGGAAGCGTTGTTATCACAGGATGTGAACGAATCGGAGCAAAAAATGGTAGGAAATTATTCGAAATCCATATGGAATATTTCTTTTTATGGTTACAGTGATTTTTTTGTTACCGACATAAATTCCTGCACGAATGCCAGTTATTTGCATGCGGGATCAACCGAGGCAGGCAACTCTCTTTCTAAGCAAGTGAAGTGTACAAAATTAGGTATACAGAGCCTGATAACGATACGCTAGACTACTTGAGTTTGGTAAATAATGGTAATGAGAGTTGATAACAAACGATGCTCTGAGCTGTTTAGGTACCCTGTTGCCGTTATCCAATATCATGTCCCACCTAACGCGGAAACCGTCGCATCTAGGCCAGATTGTGGTTGTGTGCGGATATGCTGAGACCTAGCTCGGCGTCACGCGACTTTACGCACAATTACCCCACTGTCAGATCATATGCCTCGGGAACAGAATATTAAACTTGGCATTTATGACCATGTGATTTTCACTTCAAGTCATTGGCGGTGAAGTCAAATGCGGGGTTGTATAGCATTTCGCCAAAGAATAATTCGTGGAAACGATACAGTAATCTATCGTACAATAGACACAATGCCCACGTACTTAAAGGGACAGTAGGAAGGTTGGCTACAAAACTGGTAATTTGCAATCTACTTCACTAACCACCCAAATGAGCACACATATTCGTAGGAAGAGTTTATTCAGCAGCACATGTTACCAAGAGTAAGACAACATTAAATGTGAGCGCATCAAAACAAGTATCTTACTATCATCCGTTGATCTTTTCGGCTGGTGTTTCCTGAAAGTGGAAAGAAAACTGAACAACTTGAGGGCGCAGTTTGATTCGTATCACTACCTTCGCTGTTGTAAGCAGTTGCATCAAAAGGGAAACGGGATTACTGAATAGTTTGAATTATCAAACAACCGAAATATCATCGGAATAAAATGTTGTTATGATGTTCTGTATGCAATCTACAATTTATACACTACTGGATTATCACGACACCAGTGATTTATACGAAGAACTTGATTGTCACATGGTTTGTTTATTCAGTGAACTGAAAAATGTGTTTAGCTCTTGATGATTCTTCAGAAATAAACAAGCTTCGGTACACTATAGCTATCCCGAAGACTGACCTATTAGGGACAACTTCGTATGCGAGAAGCGCAATTTTTTACTTGGTTGTTCCCAAAAATTCCTTTCTTGCTGACTACTTTAGTGAATATGTTTGCGCGCTAGTTCGACTACTTTCCACAATTATAGTTCGATTGGTAATCCCCACCACACCGTATCCACAAATGTTGTTTAGTGATGTACCCGGCTTTGTATTGAGCCTCCTAGTTACGAGTAAAGGCTATTCCGGATCCAAAATTCACTGATTCATCGTACTTTTACCGTTTGTTATGAGTGACAGCTACATGATGTCTGTTTTCCTCCTGTATATGTCAACAGATAGAAATACATAAAGTATCCTGTAACGACTCGTACTTGTATTGTGTTGACCATATTTGTGGTGCAAGCACTCTGTTTAAGAAGTTATTATTCGCAGTGTATCAGGTTTCGCCAAACAGCGAGTCATCGACTGGACACACCAGTATAATCAGACAAAGGCTGTTCAAAACTTTGATTCTTTTAATACTTCAATGAACTAACAAACACCTGTTTTAAGGAAGTGAACACCATGCCAATAAATCTCATATGACTATGAAGTGAATACTGCCTCAAACATATACTGAATCAAATTATTCTTATAGCAGGCATCACATTCCTTTCAAACCCAACCACTAGTAGGATGGTTTGAACAAGCTATCCTTGTTCGTTCAGTGCGTTCGGTTTCAGTTTTTGTGTAAAGGAGAGATGTGGCCACTGAAACGTTGAAGGTTTTCATGAACTGTCCTTTAGAATGTTAGAAGCAGCGTGGTTCAATTATAATCTGTCCAGCAATAAGAAAGTTGCAACGCTGCACTATTTCAATTACGTTCCGCTCCTTATGTATGACTCGAAACACAGCAAACGGAGTAACATTGAGATCCTGAACCTTTTCTGTTAAAATGACATTGTGATCGGGCTTGCCTCCTTCCGGACTAATTGGGCTGCTACCCTATCGGGCACGACCGTAACAGTTGGACTGCAGTGGACCAGTCACTAGAAATAGATGCGCCTATGAGGATGTTTGACCACGATAGTGTGCTTATGTGGTGATTTACTATCATATGAAATGTTGCTGTACTGTTTTCATAGGTACGCTGCCGCTATCCTTCGGCTAGAGACTGAGGGTTTTTATAAAAGATAAATTCAGACAAGAAACGCTTCGATCGTTCAACGGCTGACTGAATGTCGGCGTACTATTCAAAACAGCAGAAAAATTACAGCATTTCTCAGACTTTCGATATGGATATAACCACGTCTGCTTTGCACAGTAGTAATCAGAATCAAACCTCAATTTATCATTCATCCTGTCTCACGGTGGTGAAGGCTTTAGATGTCAAGTTTGTCAGACTTTTGGGTCATTGGCTTCGAGTGGGGTCTTCTAAATACGCTTAACATCCTATTTCTTAGCACGTCAGGCTGTGGATCCGAAGAGTCTGAATGAGGTACCCATCCCCAAGCCAATCCCATTCCATGGCGTAAACGATCGGGAAGCATCGGAAGTTATTCTTGCTCTGACAGACCAGTCCACTCTTTCATTTTTATCCTCTTCATCCTCTTCTAACTGTCACATCTTCGTTCCAGGACAACAAGTAAATCCTGATTTCTTCAATGGCCACACTTTGTGACAAGTATATCAGCAAACTACTTTGTCGAGCATTGTCTACTTTCTGGAACTGCATGTGTAATGTCTTCAAAACGCACCTTCACCATCCGAATGTTATCGTTTACTTGGATTTTCCCTTGAATATTGCCCAAGACATTTTGTTATCTGTCAGTGTTTCCGGTAACAGTGAAGCTGAATCTTGTGGACAAACTGGAGTGGAGATTGCACTAAGATGTGGGACAGTATAGAGTCTGCTTAATTGGGACTCAGTGAATGATGCATAATGTTCCTTCAAAACTAGCAATCTGGCCAAACTGTGTCAACGTGGACCAAAAAGATGTATATTTTTTATATATATTGGTTCAGATTCTATCAAAAAAGCCTTCTACAACGATATCTCTGATCTTTTCATAAAAGCTAAATCGGATATCATTTTACCTTTTGATAGTGTGGATGTCAAACTTATTCTAAGTGAGAATCAGCGGGATGAATGTTTTGATGTCCGGGCACGACGCACTAACAGTGATGATCGATAATTGCAATTTTGTGTGTTTCCTAAAATCTTCATATGAAATTATGCGTTTCAACGCAAGCGACATCAATGAATCATAAGGAGATCGCTGTGCTTAACTCAACGATTGAGGCTAATTGACTAGATCGCTTTCAGCTGTTGATCTCATTCAATTAATTTATTCTCCTTCATCTTAGGATGACCAGGTTGAATTAGTCTATAATGTTGTTCGTATCTACTTTGTTTTATCGTTTGTTCAGAGATGATCTGCTCACAAACCTAGAGTAGTCAGCTGGAATTTCAGTGACGAGCAATCACGAAACGCTTATCAAACAACAGTAATATTCAGGCCGTTTGGTCACAACAGTGGAATGATCCAAACAAGCATTGGTCAGAAATCTCAACAGTTCTGCGAGCTTCCTTTCATTAGATCAATTCTGAAGAACATAGTAGTCACAGTAACAGTAGAGGTTTATCACTTCAGCATTGTTTGTAAATAAATTCCAGCTAATCTCTTGTGACGCCGAACACGGCAAAGACCGTCATAGATTCATAGGTTGTTATAGAAAGAAGAAAGATCACTGCTTAAACATGCTTGCCCCTGTGTTGGTCAGTGAAAAATTGTGTTGAACAGTTTATAGGTACAAAAAAAGTGAATGGAACTAAATAAAAAGTAAATTCAATAAAACTGCCGACTGTAATTACCAGCAACGAACACTGAAACAACATTCAGTCAGACATGCGCAGCTGAAGACCTGTGAGAGGGAGCTTATATAGCGGTTAGGAAACTTGCAGTTCCGGTTATCTCACACGTATTTACCCATCAAGTAATATTTTAAAACTCAACCCGTTCAGCTTCAGTCGAGAGGGTTGGGCAATGTGTTCCAATGTGAACAGACCCTAACTTTTAAACAGTTCAGCCTGCAATTTAACCTGCTTATTCCATTACTCAGTTGCAGCAAGTGATCTCTTTAACGCCCATCCTTATTTAATTGGAGACGTGCAAGTGGATAACCCGAGGTGCGGAGTACTTTGTGGGCAGTAATTATGCCTCTCACGAAGTGCCTGTAATTCAGTATGAGGTGACCTAATTCTGCCGGTCTTTCCTAATGAGGAATTTACCTGGGCCCCATAATTCTTCTAATGCCCGGTTGCTGAACACTCTCAATAATGGTCAAATATTTCTTACGGTGAGGACGACAGATCTGTTTATTCGTTTCCAGGTGTGGGCGGATTATGGAGGTGAACATAATGGGAAACACTTCAGGGTGGAAGGTTCCACAAATTCTTCCTAGAAGGTTCAGGGTTATTTGTGCTTTTTAGCCATGGCAGCACAATTTGTAGACAAACTCAAACTGTCTGCCATTATAGGTCCTTAGGTCTCTTCCGCGCGTTGACATTAGCAGCTTCGTGTCATGAACCAAAACACAACCTTGTGTAAAAACTGCACAACAGCCGTGAGGCCTCCGTGTCTCAAAGAGATGCAACGGACAATTTTATGGCGGAAAAAGTCGGCAACTTATTTCTACAATTTGTCGTTGTGCCTTGCCGACGCAAAGTGATAGTCAGCTTGTGCTTGCAAAGAGGACTCGTGTGTTTATCGCTTGTCGCAGAGACTTGTTCGACAGACTTTGAGAAACAGCCTATCCCTTGCCTAGGTCAATTCACTCAGTTGTGGACGATGGAGATAGTGTAATCTATTACGACACGTTCGATTATCCCCCGTCGGAAATGGCTAAATAACATCATCTAGCCCCGTTCAGATAGATAGGTCACGTTTCGATGACAATTTATTACGCCGATTTGATGCCTTGAAACGCAATGAACACCAGATGTGCATTTCTCTTCTCTTACGTCTTTCACATAGTTTAACAGACTGTTGTCGGAGTATTCCCTCGTTTCGTATGCCTGAGTGAGGGTTCTCTCGTGATTGATGTTTATCGATGCTCAGTATTGTGTTCAAAACAATCAGAGAGGTATTAGCTTCGCCTCTCTCTCATCCAGCTTGTTTAGGATCTCATGATACGGCGGCTTCTGCATCACAAAGAGAACCAAATACGAGATGAATGGACAGATTTTCGGGGTGATCGTGAACCTATCAATCTTGTCTTTGCCGTACGCCAGATACTGGGTTATCGGCAACTTTGTTCTCAGCCTGCGATCGTGATAATTTTGGTCCTGAAGGTTAACTTTGATTCAAATGCCCGCCATGCTCTTTAGTGCTGCCTTCTTCACGGAAGAGTCCAGGTTAAGTACGTCAATTTATTGAGGTCACTGTATGCCCACTTCCAGTGTAGCGTTCACATTTATGAACAACCCTCTCGCGCGTTCTTCACTCCGAGTGACGTTCGAGAGTGGTATCCGACCTGTCCCCTCCTCTTCATTTATATGGTGAATGACGTTCCGGAAAAATCCTAAATTGGAGCTTCTGCCAGGCAGTAAGCTGACCGATATTCAGTGAGTGGACGACATTGCTTTACTTAGCTATGTCTGCTGAACGGCTTAAATGATATGACTGGTCTGTACGATATGTGCTTCATACCTTCAAAGTATTTTGTCGTCACGTGACTAGCTTTGTTCTGGTCTCATCGTCGTCGTGCCAAGCAGACCATCTTAGACTATCGATCACTTCGCATAACTGGTTAATGTAAACTCATCAGCTTATGGCATTTGTGATAAGGTGTCCCTGTAGGCAACAAAATGATGTAATTTGTTGAACGTTGATGTTGATGTATTGGCTGTAAAGCCCCAAACATTCGTTATCATACTGCATGTTGAAGTTGGTCAATTAAATAAAATGTTTCCGTCGCATTTGAAGGAGTCGTTACTGGGATTGTCTTCAAAAAATGTTCCTCACTTTGGCCTATGGGTCAAGATTTTAGAGGTTACCTCCCTACTCACAAAACGAGACACCATCAGAAACATTCAGTATTAGCAGCGAATTCTGGAAATTTCAGTTCTTAGCCCAGTTCTGTGGTCTTTTATCAAAACAAGACACCTGAAATAAACATGCTTTTCAGGTGTATCCGTGTGAGCTTTCCCTTGGCATTTGTCATTCAGGTGAACCGCAATCACAGCTACGAGAGGCCAGAAACTTACTGTTAGCTTGGATTCACTTCCCCAGTTTCACGTAGTTCTCTGTTTTTCTGGCTTGTAGTCTTCTTGCAATTGCTAACGATCCACCGTTTTTCAGTCCTATAATGCTTAGATTACCTTACAAGCACGAATTAACTCCATTGATTTGACATTTGCATTGTTAATCGAAAGCTGAACAATGCATTACTGGACGATTTGTATTGTACTCCTAAAACACCACACGCATTTCAATGTTCCCCGCTCTCCAACTTGCCTGTTGGTGGGGCTTGGGCCTATTGATTTGTTCCGGTTCACATATTTGAACATTTTCTGTCCAATTTTAACCTTACTGAGAATTCTCAACTGAAATTCCAGCATTCCAGCCAATACTGTGCGTTGCCTCCATTTTTTGTTTTGTGCTCTTATATGGGCATACTGTAAACTATAGTTGATTTCATCCTCATCCGGACCCATCATGCATAGATAACCGGAGGGAGGTTCGAACGCGTAGTCTTCATGTGTGGAAGTGAATACCCAACCTATTCGACCTGCGATCCTCTGAGTAGTATCTGAAACAAGCAAATTACAATCAGGCTTGCTCCGCTTATGAAGACAAGTGAAAGCCGACGTCAGTCGTGGTGTGTCGGTTTGAGAATGTGCATCACCATTTTCCGTACCTTGATCATCTGACATAATTGAATCTAAGACAACTTGACCTTTATTTGTGGTGTGTTGACTATTACAAAATTGCGAACGGGGACCGCAATATGACATTTAGATAAGTAACTTCAGGTGTGCATGCGCATGAACAGGTCATTTGCTCAATCCTCGCTAAAAAATAAATCAACTTGGGTGTTTTTCTAGTGATCTTCCCTTTGTGTGCTTCATAACAAGTCTTTCCAGGTAATTGCTGAATAAGTGAGAAAATTCTTCAATTGCCTTCTTTGAGTAGATTTTTCTGACCTTATTCTATTGAGACAACGGCTTTTTTAACTTCAGTTCAGTTGGCACAAAGCTGATGAAATTATCGTGCACTTCTGTTTAATTTGAGGTTTTGTCAATGGCTAGGATCGAATTGTATACATTGTATACATTATACAGATTAATCTATCAAACTGAACTCATTTCAGTTTTTGCTCAGAAATATTTTTCATTCAAATAAGCGCTTTTTTAAGACGATCACAATTTATTCTTTCGAGAACTTCATTAGACATGTGTGGAGTAAACCATAAACATCTTCCATTTACTGGAAAACTGTCGTCACAAAAAAATGAAGGCATCTAACAGTCATCTTCATGTTTACTTTTTTGAAATTAACACAGAATTAGGATGAAACTGTTTATAAAGACATTTTTCTGGTCTTTCTTCAGCTCTTCCGTAACTCAACATTTTCCTGTACTACCTTTGCTATCTTAGCAACGAGAACAATCATCAAAGGACACATCTTTAAGTAATGCGTCACAAGATGTGAAAAACTCCGAGATTGATGCAGAGGTAACTGGATCGCCCAAGAAACCTATAGACGAATCTAAGCCGTTGGAACCCATTCGGGATACATCTCCAGCGTCCCGCGCACAGATAGCCTCAAAACCGTGTGTTCGGCATCCCCAAGATTCAAAAGCGTCTGTAAGGAATATGGAGCTGCAGAGGCGCTATCAGGCATATCGAGTAGCTGCCTACCAGGCTAACCAAATAGCTGACAAATCCTGGGCATTCAGACTCCTAGGTCGAGCACATAAGGTGGCTGCGCTCAAGGAGACACTCGAGAAAGGTCAGAAACTTGATGTCCGACGAATTCCACCTCCTCCAAAGTTGAATCCGCTAATGATGGGCACTGTGCAAACGGGTATCAAGTGTTCTCCTGCCATGCTACTAAGTCTACAATTATCCGTCACTCAAAGTAAGTTGGCTGTGAAATATACACACTTCATTTCATTACTGCATCAACAGTCGAATCAAATTTAGACAACTTTGTATACATGAGTTGTGGAAATGAAGGCACCTAACTGCAACATTTTCTATCGTTAGAGAGCAGCTTCTGATCGCTTAGGAACCTTGTCTGAAGAGTGTATGCCTAATTTGATC
Organism: Paragonimus kellicotti; assembly: GCA_014220965.1. Lineage (NCBI taxonomy): Eukaryota > Metazoa > Platyhelminthes > Trematoda > Plagiorchiida > Troglotrematidae > Paragonimus > Paragonimus kellicotti. Next base: position 16,044 of record LOND01005174.1, read on the forward strand.
GTTTACCTTCTACTGGTACAACCAAGCCAACAGCGAAGAAGAAGGCAGACTTACGCGCCAGCTTTAGTCTCATCAAGATCAGGTTAGGTGGCTGGGAGATTTACGTGTGTTTATGTTGATGAAAAAAATGGGTAGACGCAGTTTTATCGTTAAGCAAGCGAAAAAAAGCCGCGACATAACATGGGCATAACACTCATTGTCTACTTACCGTACTTTCATGTAAGTGCACTTGCTTCCCAGCCTTGATGCTCTGTGTGGCTTTCTATAAGTACACAGCGAAAACGAGCAAGCAGTGGTGAATTATCGTCGCTGTTTGAGGTTGTGAAATTTTCGGAAACCCATCAGGCGTTACCGTTGGTACCATAACTTATTAGTGAATGATAGCGAATTTTTGGGCGAAGGCCATCAGGGCGATCGATGCCGATTGGCTTACCCACGTAAAAATGCAGTCAGCAAACTGCAGGAGCCATGTAAATACCTTTCTGGTCTGTTTCATCCGAGTGGTGAGAATCGTTCTTGTCTGTTTTGCTTGTTCAGTTTATGTTATCTCGCATATACCCAAGGAAACCGATTTTGTTTTTTGATTCGGTTTAACGCATTGTGTGACTTTTCTTAATTGCTTGCTGTCAGTCCTTTTAGACATTAATATTATCCAGCAAAAGCAACGAAGTTTGTGCAGTTTGAGATCGAAAATATCTCCGTTCATCACGTAATCTTGATTGCCAGTTCACGTTTTCGTGGTAGATAATCAAATAGAAAAATTCAAACACATTCCAGTGATGATTGTTTTTGGCTTCTAGTATCAAGGAAGGCGGAATTTTTACACGCTGCCCGCACAGTCGTGCCCGTGGGTGGCAAACAGCCAGACAAGACTCACACTTCCCAGGCGAGGTTGTTAATCGGTCAGATGAGCATTTTTTGCCGACACAAATACTGTGGTTGTCCATCAGCTTACGAATGGCAGTTGCGGTTCAAGATTTCAATCATGCCAAGGTCGAATAACACACTTCATTCAATTTTGTGTAATCAATTGAATGAGTTGTTCATTCCAGATTGAACTCTGACATCTTTTGTAATTTTCTTTGCTACGATTCCACACGCCTGATCGTCACGCAGTGTTGTCTGATTAAAAAGCGGTTAACTTATTGTAAACTGATAATCATACTGGTCAGCCCGAGTACTATAGCAGAATTGCTATGCAGGATAGACTAAACTAGCTGGTAGTGACTCATTTGAAAACGACACTCGGTGAACAATCGCATGGTCGCCTGTTCGACCTCGCATTCCGCTATGTTCCTTGTCCAGGTTTGAACAGCTTCACCATTCTATCACTCGTTTGACTTTGTATGTTACATAATGGTGAATCGCCTTTGGTGTAGAAGCTAAGAATGAAAAATGTTTTAGGTTTTCAAGATCAAAGACTTGGATAACCAATGACCAACTCATTGAACATTAGTAGTACTTTTACCGGTGACCTAATCAGTCGATTGTATTCACAGGTGACGTACAACGATTGGAAATCTATAAACAAATCCTTGAAGAACAGAGAGTAGAAGCATCACTGTTGGCATCAAAACAAAAGCAGATTGGATTGAAGGCGCAAGCGGAAGAGTTAGAACAGCTGGCCCATAACTGTGAAACCGTACTACATGCACTTGGATCAATCGATCCCGCTTGTGTTCAGGCCAATGCTCAATTCTATGCAGTGAAGTTACTCGTGCCGAACCGAACTCTAGCATGTGAAGAAAATCAGCTGCAGATTGCCGTTTCGTGGCTCATCACAGATTGTAACGTCGAGTCTACTAGACCGTGGATGACGACTTTTGTCGAGGTAGAACTGCCGTGTCCTCTAGAAGTTAAGCGGTTTCGTACAGATGAATCGGTCGTATTCGGAAACAGTTCGCAGGGCCGTCATATCGGAATGTTTCGTATTAACACAGGATCATGGTATCATACTCGCTGCGTCAAACTTCAAGTCAAGGTTACTGACTTTTAATTGTTTATTTTACATTATTTCTTACTACATTTTGCTAAACTCTATTTGAAAACTACTCACGTTTCATTTTATACCGTTGTGTTCTGTAGGTAACTGTCTTCATTTTCACCATTCGAATATATCTTGAATCGTAGCGACCTACCTAATTTAACGATATAATGTAGGTATGGGGGAATTAAGGTGCAATTAACTCATCTTTTTTCTGCAAAAAACATGGGAGTATGTGAATACAACCGTCGGACTGATTACATTCGAAGTACTCAATCTAAATTCTCTTGTTTCATTTATTTCTCTTCACGATGGTTCGGTCACCTACCATTGATGTAAGTTTGTACATTACATGTATGGGAGTCTTTGGTGTCGTACGTCCAGTGTATTCAGTAATAATAGATACGCAGTCAGATATTTCGGTTGACTAAGCAAGCTTCAAAATATATTTCGTATACTCACGAATTCGCTTGTAGTGTATATTTATCTGCTTCAATGCTGCACTGTACATTCACTATCTCTGTACTGAAAGATCTCAGTCCGCATGCCTTCAACGGATAGTTTGGTTGTATCGAACACTTATGTTTCCGTCAATTCAGCGGACCTTCATCTCATTGGACGAAAGAGGTTAAGTGTGTACGATCACATTTGAGTGTGTCACTATAAACAGGTGCAGACAACTGACAAATCGGCAGTCAAACGGTTAGGTAGCCGATCTATATCACAATGGTGAGTGAGTTACGAGAATTAACAAGTTGTCCTAAATATTGAAGACTTGGTCCAAATCAAGGTCCTTATTAGATTAATGATAAAAAATTTATGAGAAAAAAAATCATATTTGGTAATTCGCGACTTTACTTGACCAACAAAGAAGACGTAGAACCAGTACCAATTTATGCGTCAATTTTCAGGGTTGGTCATCAAATCACTCACGAATGCTGAGTGTTGGTTTTGGATGGCTTTCCAGGGAAACGACTCAAAAAATTAATTTATAAGAATAGGTCTTAACGAGGTTGTGTTTGGTACACAACCGAAATAATAAATAACATTATACACGATATAACACCAAAATATCTTACGGTTGGGTCATTTTGATAGAGGTGAATAACTACTTATTGGGTAGAAATGATTTAGCAAAACGCTTGTACTACCTGCTACTTCGGATTTTCTGTGAATTGATCCGAGCTTGTATGCCTCCAACAGTTGTGTTTTGACCATGGTTCTACGTAGTTGATCTTAGGATAACTTGGATTTCTTGCAAT
>LOND01005176.1:0-27416 GCA_014220965.1 Paragonimus kellicotti
TAAATGCATGATACTTAACTAGCATACAAACGGAGAGTGTAAAGAACGCTTACGAGGAAGCAATGGTGGACAAGTTGCCCAGTTTGAATCAGACGAGAGATCCTAACGAACACTGGAAACAAATCACAGTGGTTATGAAGGCATGGTGTGAAGAGGTATGATCCGAAAGAGCTGTTCAGTTGCAACAGAACTGGATTTCTGTCACGTCGATAAACCTCATGAACAAGCGTCGCTCGATCCCACCTGGTTCTGAATATGATGACGACCGTCGAGAACTTAAACGCAAGCTGACTAAAAGCTTGCGCAAAGACCGTGAGCACTACTTGGTCGAACAGTCAAAAGAGATGGGAAAAGCCTTTTTATCTGGGAATAGCAGAAGGCTTTTTCCCTGATCCGTGGTTGTACTGGTCGTCGATTTGGTGTAAGTGAGACCATATGTGAAAAAGATGGTTCACTTATCACCAATCAATCGCGTCGACTTGACAGGTGGGCTGAACATTTTGAAGAACAGTTCAGCTGGCCTCAACCAGACCATGTGGACGACGGGACCCGAATGGTCAGTTATTGTGTTCCAGACATCCCTCTGTGAGAAGTAGAAACGGCTCTGCAGCTTTAATTATCGAAGCCTAACAAAGCTCGAGTATCAGACCTGCTTCTTCCTTCTCTATTCAAGGACGGCGGGGAGAAGTTGATATCAAAACTGAAAACCCCTTCAGGCAATTTGGAAGGCTGATGAGGTACCTCGTGATTTGTGCTCATCAACAATAATTTCCATTTTCAGAAAGGTAGCTCAAATTCTATATGACAGCTGCAGAGACATCAGTTTGGTTTCCGTTGCGTTCATTTTACGTCGGCTCATTAAGCTCAGAGGAAAGTCAGATACGTGAAGAACAGGCAGGATTCCGATCCGGTCGAGGGTGCGTTGACCACATTTTTACCTTGCGACGGATCTTGGAACATCGGCACTCTTATAGGCAGCCGACGGTCGTGGTCTTTTTGGATCTGAAGGCTGCTTTCGATTCAGTTGCTCGTAACGTTCTCTGAGAACTGTCTTCTTCGTAGGAGAATACATCGGTTGAGGAACATTGTAGGCCCACTGTGAAGGCTGGGGATAGTTTATAGACAACTGTCTCGGTCGTTCATCATTTCTAGTGGTGTTTTTCTGGGGTGTCCCATTTCCCTTTTTTTTGTTCAACCTTATCACAAATGGAATTTTGGAGCATGCGCTTGAAAAATCCAATTAACTTGGTGTGGACTTCTTCCTGTAGCTAGGTTGATCGACATGGAGTATGCGCGTGACATCTTGGCCCTTTTGCTGAGGACATGCAGATCATAGTGAACAAGGTGAGTGACCGAGCTGGTTTGTATGGAGTACGCTCCGCATCTTCAGAGTGCTAAATGCTGCTTCAGGGCTGGGACATTCCTTGTTGCTGGTAATCAACTTGAGACTGTAGACATCTTGATTTGCTTGGGTAGCGCCCTCATCAGCCTGTAATATTGCTGGTAAGATATCAGCGTGCATATCAAAAGTACGAATTACCCTCAACAATCTGTGTTACTTGTGGCGTCGAAAGACGTTCGGTTGTCGCTGAAAGGAAGAGTATATAATGCTTGTGTACGTTCTGTTTTGCTCTATGGTTCGGAAACGTGGCCTGTTCGCAACGAAGATGTCAACAGACTTGCTGTATTTGACCATCGTTGTCTCCGCCAGTTAGCCCACATTAAGTGGACTGATCGCGTGAGCAATACGGCAGTTCGCCGGCGCGTATTCCGGAACGCTCGGGATGCGCGATCAATTGGTCAACTACTCACGTTGCACAGCCTGCGATGGTTAGGTCACGTACTCCGTATGCCAGCTGAGCGTTTACCGTACCGGGCATTATATACTGAGACCACCAACAGTTGGGTGAAACCACGTGATGGTCAGATAACAACATGACTGCGAAATATGAAGACCTTGACTGCCCCGTAGAGCAAAGCAGGTGGGTGTTGCCAACGTAGCCGGGGTCCTCGTGATCACTCAAATCGCTGATTGGGAACGTTATTGCAGATGGCGGTGTGCTGCAGTCAATGTCGTACCTGCATCCATACCATTTCCTGTTCGTCCATGTAGTCTTCTTTTGTTATTGTTATATGTGTGTAACCGATAGCGAGTTTCCAGCTGCTTATTACTATTCCCTGTGAGACGGATGGCGTAAACGGTAGGCCAAATGGGTCAGCAAGCTGTTCACTCATTTCACGCAAAACCTTAGGAGGTGTATCGTCGGGACCAGGAGAGCTGTCTCTAAGGCACCTGGGCTCAACTAACCTCGCCTTTGAATAAGTATCCACAGTGCTAATGTTATCAATTTCGGTTCCGGAGCGAACCGGAGGAACTGAAGACGATTGCACAAGAGCGCTGCTTTGAAACTCAGCGAAGACATCACTGGCTTCGATATCAGAGCCTAAGAGTTGAGGAACTCGAGGTTACATCCCACAAGTTGACGATACGAATCGGAAAACGTTTTTGAATCAGCAACAAAGCACTCGGTAATACTTTGTTGGTAGTGAAAACAGTCTTCGTGAATTAATGAAGTGTACTGATTTATTAAAGCTGCATATATTTTTGGTCATCTCAAGATGCTGATAATCGATAGCACCTCCAAGTATGCGGTTTCCTCAGAATTCTTTTAAGAGGGCGGTAACGTAATTGAATTGCTGGCTTGTTCCATTTAGTGGCTGCCATTTATGTATATTTACCAACGGCTGCAGACAGAACGGCATTTAGCTTCTCACAGCGATCGCCAACAAAATGAAAAGGGTAAAGTTCTTTCGAGATTGTGTTTCCCAGGAGCTACGTAGTTTCTCCATATCAATTTTGCGAAAGCTTCTGCGACCACTAACTACTGAGCAGGAAAGGCTGATACTGAAATGTAGTCAAATAAAACGACTGCATGATCACTCAGTCCGAGTGGCGCAGTGATTTCCAGTTTATCAACCGTCAACTCGTTTGTGAATATGCAGTCCAGCCGCTACGGGTTGTGGCAACTGTATCACTGGGTGAAGCGAGAGGTGAAACCAAATGCCCCGATTTTGTGGAAAAAAAATCGTGTGATCATATAATTCTCGAAGCCTGTCTACGACAAAACGAGAAGGTTAATTTCTGGTAAGTTGAAATCACTCATTATGAGAATATGAGAAAAAGCCTAGGATGAATAAAAGTTTCGACCCGGATAATAAGTGTTCGTCTTTCGATTTATTAAAGGGTGGAGGACGGTAGAACACTCCCACTAGCCAGCGATCAGAACCGCTTAGGTGAATCGTGCACCGAACTGTTTCCGGGATCGCAGCAGTTACTGAATTGTTGTAACGGAAGGCTTGTAGGGATGTGTGAACGCAGATAGCCGATCTCATTTTCCTACCTCCGGTCCAATCAGCGCGGAGAATTACCATATCTCTTAGAGCGAGCTCAGAGTCTAGATAGGAAGTACTGAGTTACGATCCCAGGGGTTTTGGGGAAAAACAACGCTCACGAAGCTCAGCTGGTTTATCGACTAAACTAAGCCTGTTCATGTGCATGCAGCTAAGAGTCAATGATGACCAGTTGAGCATTATCCGGGGATTGTGGATGAATACGTTCATTCACAATGCAATCCCAGTGGCGGTGGCTAACTCCACAGGGACCGGCACTAATCGCATTACAAAGCGACTAGTGCGCGTGCAGTAATTAGCTGTTAATAAATTCCGTTATTCTTTTGAACGGTCGGAGTGAAGCGAAATTCTGCCAGGGATAAGACGACGTCGATGGCGTAACCGCTCCGATACATGTGATGCTATCTCTTGCGAGGTGATAGCAGGTTTCAGAAGTCGCGGACGAGTTTCGCCCAACCCGGACATGGGTGCATTATGCGATGACCACGTTACACTTAGACGTTAGTTAGTTCAAATTCAGCTGACAAGAATCTTCACCGGCTTTTGTAATTTTCTGGGTCGTCGTTGAAGGAATCAGGGACACCTCTAGTGATGACATTGCAAGACCAATCAGTGGTCCCAGATTCCTTGCTAACATGGGATTTCGTTTTTGTCGTTCAACCCACGGTATTTCATATTATACTCGTCCACCAGTTTGCATGTCACCAGAAGAACATCCTCCGTCGCACTGAATTTCAAAAGCACGACTTTTGTTAGTCGAGGTTTATCAGAATGCACCGAATATGGTTTCCCGGCTAACCTCCTGATAGACTTTGAGACACGGATCAATCTGCCTTCCAATGCGAAGGTCTCTCCGGAGCTCTCGATCATGCTCATCACGAAGCTTTTAGCAGCTGGCGGTACAATTTGGAAAATCCTGAACGATTCCAGAATCCTCTCAAGCAGAAGAATTTAAATCTTTAGGAACGGCGGTGTCGATATCCCTAACGAATTTGACTGATCTGGCGCTCTCTTCAACGGGTCCTCCTGATCAACGAAATTGCGTTTCTTAGGAAAAACCGAATAGGAGGTACATTAGTATTGTGCTTGCGTTATTTACGCGGGTTATCGGTGGCGATGGGGCTGACTATTTTAGGAGAAATTGTGGTAGTTTTGTTGGACTTGCCGCCAAAGACAATTGATACATACGTTGAGGAGAAGGTTTTCGAAATACCATATAAGATACGACAATTCTAGACAAATTTTACGTTGAGAAAGATTAAATTGCCAGTCCTCGTTTCACCTCAGTTTTGTACCGTGAATATTTTTAACAGTATCGGCCTTTTGCAATAATGTCATCACTATTTATATGTTGTATTTACAATCATCTTTCGTTTCTGCGTGTATTGAGTACAGCTTTGCGGTGAACTATTAATTCACCTTTCATTTAAGTATGCTCGCTGGAACCGGTCAGTCCCGCGCGACGGTGTTCTGAACTGTTAATCGAAAGGTAGATGTGGCATTTGGAAGATTTGATTTAGTGTGATATTCTGCGCTCGTGCAACTTCTGCATGTTCTCATGCGGTTTTTATAGTATGAGGGGGAGGGTACAGTTTAACGGTTTGTACACTGCGTATTCTTCTGTGCTAGTCTACCTGCTGTCAGGATTTGTGTTAACAGAAAACGAACAACCGTGGAGTGCTTTACCATGTTGGTGGTCGAAGATGGACTATGGTGGCGGTAGTGATTGGGTGGCGGAGTAGTCAATGAATTTACGATGGGATGGTGATAATGCCAGTGGTGGGTTTGAGGGTTTGGTACCCCACTGTCACATCGCTTTCAAAACGGTGGGGTATCGAGGTGATATGGATGCAAGCCCAACCGCCACCCCATCATGATCCTACAAACTGTGGGGTGACAGATGGATGTGTTAGTAAGGGTTGCACCGCCATGGTAGCTCGTTATAGGTTTATATCACATCGTTCATAATAGCGTTAATTTGGCTTTTACGCATTCACTCATCCACTCGAATGGATGTTTTCCTCTGCTGTGCTGACCGATAAATTACACCATCTTCGCACACACATCACTTTGTTTTGACAGTTTCCCTCTGACCTCACTAATGACTGTTGTTTTCAAGTGGAGTCCTGTTTACCTTCGTTTGAACTATAGTGGAGGTCCTCAGGACCCGAGTTTTTGGATTTTCTTTCTCATCCATACAAACTATTCAACCTTTCCACTCTCTTCTCCGTTGTTTTCTGCTCACGTCGAACTGTGACGTCATGAAAGTTCCCGAAGATTCTGCCTTCTACAAAGTGGTTTAAACATTGTTTACCGGGTCTCAGAATAACCTCATTGATTTCAATGTCTAGTAGTGCATGTTGTTACGTATTCGGAACAACTATTACACTACTTGCCGCCTTAATGGTATTACTGTTCAGTTTATATCCACTGAGATAGACCTGGGAATATTCCTTTCTATTAATCTTTCCAACTCACTGAACACCAGCGAAACCTTAACACCGCCCAAGCGGCTCTTTCGTAAGTTTCACTTCCCGTGCTTTCTTACAACGGCTTCATCCGACTCCATCTTTAGAACCGCACTGCGATCTGACCCCTCCTATCTCAAGAAAGATGAGACCTCGCTTAAGGCTGCCGAAGGATGGCCACAAATACCGCCCTATGTATACACCCAGTCTTATGAAGGAAGGCGTGATGAACTGTATTCACTCGAGTGTCGAAGACTACAAGTTGATTTGTTGCTTACTTTTCTACTTCAGGTGGGTCGTTAGTTAGCACTTTTGCTAACCTCAGTTTAAGTAGTCTTACTCTGAAACTGAATTATCAACACAATCAATTAAAGTATGAATGTAGCTTCTTCTCAGTACTTGTCCGTCAAGTTTGGAATTGTCTGCCTGATGATGTCATTATAGATTGTTCGTCTGCCTTCAGAATTCGATTGCATCGATTTTTCTCTTCGTAGTTCAAGTACCGCATCTGGTTTTTGTTTCGGGTATGTCGCTCCCGGCCCCCACATTCCCCACTTTGAGATGTGGAACTCTCAAAAGCTTTACCTCCTTTTTCCGTCATCAGCCCGTTTATAGAGTGTGTGAATTTAAATTCGGATTACTTTGTTCATGATTCACATGGTATCTTATGTATTCGTAGCGACACATACGACTTACGAAAACTTTCAACGGCTTCCCTTTCATACTGTAACCTGAAAAATCCGAGAATCTGCCTGCAACTCTGTACCCCCCGAGAATGGTGATCAAGTGGGGCTCGGCATACATCCTTGAACTTTGCTGACCTTTGTATTATTTCCATTCCTTCCTGGTCAACCAATGGGAGTGTTTAAGTGACAGGTTTAATGGTCACAAGGAATGTGTGAAGTAGAAAATGACAGTGTATGACTGTGAAGCGTCTGTCATGCCATGTCTACAGAGTCCTCCTCCGTGGACGAACAGAAATGGTTGATTCAATAACCGGCTTTAAATGCCCAAAACTCGAGTATTAAGCATGCAGTCATTCGTGCGGTCTTCAATTTAAACATCGTCCCCCGATTTCTGATGAGCAACTGTTGGTATTTCTGTCAAACGTAAACTAAATAGGATTGGGACCAGAATACATTCCTGCTTCGCGCCAGTAACATTGTCAAAGTCATTGGAGGTCGATCCACATCTCCATACAAACAGGGAATAGTTTAATTGAATTGACGAATTTACCTGGCACCGTCTACAGTACCTCGTGGCTCGTGCACTCAAACTCCGGTGAATTCCACAAAAAGGGCATACAGTAGCCGGTTGCGTTTATAGCATTTCCGCTAGATGTGTCGAGCGGCAAATGCCATGTTGATTGTACCGCGACTTCCTCGAAATCCCTCGTCACTCCTCGGGAACACTGGTATCAAAAACTTCCGCGTGATGTCGGTTCACCAAAATTCCTACCAAAACTCTTCCCATGCTGCTCAGCAGACTGACGCCCCAATAACTGTCGGTGCTTCGCTTGCTCCCCTTACCTTTAACTGTATATACGATCAGTGCTTCCTTGAACTATTCGGGAACTGTTGTTTGCTCCTAAGTGGAGTGAACCAAATGGACCAAAACATATTCCAAAATTGAGTCGCCATGTCTTGAAAGCTTCCTGAGAAGCACATCTTTACCCGCGGTTGTTCCGTTTCACAGTTTTTCAATAGTCCCCTGTACTTCAACCAATCTGGCTATTCACAGTCACCCAGTAAGGAGTCGCTGGCAAGTTCAGTAGGTTACCAAAGTGTTTGCGCCATACTCAAGGTCCTCTGGCTGCGTGCACGAAATGCCAGTGTTTCCGTCAATTAATGGTCTAGTAGACTGGATGGATGGGCCAAAAGTGGCCTTAAGCGGATCATAGAACCCTTTTATGCCGTCGACGGTCAGCGTAGTGTTACGTCGAATTACTGTGCGTTTCCCACCAATCTGTAATTCCCAAAGGCCGTCCGACTTTTAACTGCGAGCGTTTGTAGACTTACGCCATTTGTGACATTGGCGTTCCTTCAATCTTTCTCTGAACGGCCGAGTGTACATTGCCACCGTAAAGGCACTCCTACTGGACAGCTGCGAAACTCGGTCCATTCGCGCGGAGGCTATTCATACAGTATCCGCGTTCGATCGTCGGTGTCTCCAAAACATTAGTGTGGTGTGTGATGGGAACACCGTGTTTTTGGAACAGGCAAATTCTATCCACTCGTGAGCATGTTGACCTCGTCCCACGAGTTTCGTTTGCTTACCTACATTTTACGAATGCTAACTCATCACTTAACACATCATGCCTTGTTTGCGAGTGGTGAGTTAGTTTGGAAGTGACAGCCTGGTGGCCAGCGTATGACTTGGGTTCGGGTATGAAGGCACTCACACTGAAGCTTGTTTCAGTAGGGCGTTTCCGGCTTCCTGGCTAGTGTCGAAAGAACAATTAATTCCTTTGGATGGGGACGTTTTTTATGCGGTGAGGATTAGAAGTCAATGACACTCGTGTTACGAATCTCTACACAACCCCATCTCCCCCTTCTTCCTCTTATTTAATCCCGTTTGTTCATCTCATCTCTTGTGGTGCATTTTCCACTCCGTTCAGTTATTTTTCATTTTATCTATACAGGTTAGACATAAGTTATAAGGGAATGTCGTATATCTCGCTTTCTGATGCGTATTTATAAGTTACCACCCCTGAGATTATGTTCCATTTCAAATGATCTGATGAAGCATATCAACCTGAGATACCATTGTTTATAAATGTAATCACCGTCGTTATGTTTCGCCGTTTGTTCACGTTTGATCAAAATTCATTTTCGAAACCTTTCAGGTACTATGAATATACACTGCTTTCTTGATTACTACATATGATCTAAAACTGCCGTCGTTTTCGGTCGAATGAATCCATGTAATTTTCCACAGTTTGAAAGACAACCGCGTTGTCTGCATTCCTCATTCAGGAATAACCGGCGTGGATTCGTTTCACAGCAGACTTCTCGAAATTCCGAGCGGAGTAAAGCGTTTGTCTCGAAGACTGCGTCAAACCACGCCACCGACGTTTGTACTCGTAAGCGGTTTTCCAACCATGAACCGTCAAGTTCATTCATGGACTCCTCGTTTCCACCACTTGGTAGTTTGTCTACCTTCAACCAACAGTCCGCGAGCATATCGGCCTTGCCACCTAACCCCACTGGAACATCCAGTACATACGCTTCTGTGTTAACTGCTAGACCTAAAGCTGACCTGAAGAAGTCGTTTGTCCCAGCTGCTGCAAAACCGAACACCAGGCCTAAACTTACATCAGTTATAGATGAGAAGTGGAAGCCGAGGCACACCAACATCTCAAAAGGATCCACAGCTTATCTTTGGTATGCTCAAAGTAATCGGTCAACCAACAATTGTCAAATGCCGCGCAGCTCTAGCACTGACCAGTCTATTACAGATAAAAGCTTAACAAGAAGTTTCAGAAGCTTCGCGAGTCTATCTGTTGATATGGATCTGTCTTCCTCAGCAAACATAGGCTTTTCTTTGTCAAGTCGACCGTCGAGATTGGTTACTCGTTCCGATAGTGCGGACCGTGCATCGTTCTCGGTGACCGAAAGCGAAGCAGAGTGGATGTACATGCGTTCGAAAGGAAAGAAAGCCAACTTATTCGAGATCACCCCACCCAAACCAATCAAAGTTAGTACGCCAAAAAAGAAAAGAGATAGGTCCAAGTGCCGTGCTTCGAGTGTGTCAACGTTTTTTGATTATTCCAGTGATTCTTTCACTACTTCCAAAGAAAGAAAATACGATGCCCCCTTAGTGTTACCCCTTGAGGAACTTTTGCAGCCAATCAAACCGGCAAACTCACCTAAGAAGCCGCTTGGTGCACTGACCTGGGATGCAAAACTGGGACCAATTAATGAGACAAAACGGATTGGGAAGGTTCGAGAAGTTCCAAAAGCGAAGCGTCCGTCTCGCCTCAAACGAGCTTTACTCTCCGAGCGTGAAGCCCACCATATACAAAGATCTTGTTCTGCCCCACCAAGCACAAAGGTTTCAACTCTGGCCGTAATTCCTTTAGACGGAGATCACAAATCTTCGAATGAAGATCAATCAACAATCAGTCAAACTAAGGACGTTCTCGAGGTAATTTATACTTTTCTTCTAGCTACACCGTTTTTGATGGGTAGTGGTTCGTTCAACCTCCATCCGCCTAAATATATCTTTCTATTGGACCTGTTAAACTACAGTCTGAACAGTTGTTAACATATTCAAGTCAAGCTAAATCAGCATCACGCTTCATGCACCTCAGTAAATGCAATTCCAGCCTTTATTTACATTTTCAGCAGATGAAGATCACCCAACTCAATGGGCTTGCATAACGCAATAATCACAACACGTATGATAAAATTCCCGGGTAATTTGGCAAATAGCTACAATCAACATCAGTGGTAGTGAGCAACTGGTTAGGTTCCATACTTTATTCAAGAATAAATAGACCAAGCTTATATAAAAGTCAGGCGAAGTACGTAATGACAAAGGGCGAGTAAGGTCGCTTTTTGCAAATAACCGCTTCTGCCTGGAGCTAATGAAAGATGTGGAAATAGATTTATGAAAATCCAAAATGAAGGGTAGGTTATTACATAGAGTTTTTGGCGTGAAACTATCTCGCGCTGTAAAATGCCAAAAACGATATGCCCACTAAACTGTTCGTATGCGCTTTTATTATTACGAGGATGCTTCAGGGATAAAGCTATGGGTGTAGAATCGTTTGATTAACCTAGGAAAGCAGAAGACGAACTGTACGTCCCATGAGGGAGCACACATGATGGAAATAGATTTCAAACCGTAGAGACTGTTATCGTCATGGACAGCAGTGCATTAATGGTTCACACGGGTGCGTAACTGCCGTTCAATTACAGGAAGATTAAGTTGTAACCAAGACGTAAACAAAGGAGATGGATGGAACTTCGTCATTAAAAAGAGGTTAACTTTCTGACTTCAATGAAAGTACCACGACATTTTGTTAACAGGACTAACTTGCAGGTGCTTAACAGAAAGAATCCAGGGTTTGGATTTGTTATTTACACTTGGCGGTAACCAATCCTTAGGAAGTTTCTTATATTGATTACTTCCCATAGATGGAAAGAACATATCAACAGATGAATGTATCAAGATAAGCCGTGGTACTGTGTCCAAATTGACAGTTTGGACAAACTGTCCTATGAGACGAGCAAAGGAAGTTTAACAGGGTATTAGTGTGTAACGCATGGATTAAAATGGATGCTGTATAAAAAGGAATCAGGAATTCGAAAAAGATTGCACCTTGGAGACCACTCGAGCTTGTAAGGAATGCTGATGCAGATTATCCACTAACTTGGTTAAAAGACGGACGACCGAAGTCTGAGTACGGGACTCGTTGAGGATATGACGTATATCCTTTTTACAATGTTTAGTTCTAGGTGTCAAAGGAGAAAAAACGAAAGATTTGGTTTTGTTGACGTACACCTGTGGAAACTTGGGTCGTTGCCGATCAGATATGTGCAAAACCGTCAAACCCTTTAAACAGCGGCTGTGATTTCCCAGTGTGATTCTTCTGAAGTTTGAAGTGATGAATAACGGTATTTTGTAAGGCACAATCATTGTCTGCCTGTGGGAATAGTGTTGGGTTGATACCAAGCCTCCTGTGTTGGGTGTGCACGGTAGCATGTGTACAGTGCCAGAAGGCTAGAAGTTCAAACTACCATATTCAGGCATCACCTGTAACATGCTTAGGGATTTAAACACTAGCTTATCTCGTGTTGTCATACCAATTGTAATGAAATTGGACTGAAGCGGTTTCCGGTTTGGAGAAGATTCAGTCAATCAAATTTCATGCACAGGCTGTTACAGACGAAATTGTGGTCGAGCGGCTCTAACTAATCAAAACAGTCAGTCAGCTGCTGCACCAAATGGGACGACCTGACCAATCAAGACGCAAGAACGCTCGTCACTGAAACAGAAATCGTAAATGCCGTTCTAGGAAAGGGGTGCTGCTTTTCCATTATGTTGAGATTACTTAGTGCCGTTCAGGTTATTGTTGTTTTGGTTCTCTCGGTTCGGTAGCCCAGCACGCGACACCAGGTACCATTATCGTGTATCAGTGTATTTGTTGGTTTCAAATGTACCGATTACGTGAAATGGCTACCTGGATTTCACTAGTCAGGCCGTCAGGCTGCGAATATGTGGACGAATTTTGTGCCAACCTGCGAACTTCATCCTCATGGTAAGGTGCCATATACTGCCATTGTGTCTGGCTAACATTAGACTACCGGGTGTCTTGTTTACTGTCATAATGTCTGATGGCAATCATTAACTACGCATGTTGTCTCGCTGGTAAAAGGATACCTCGATTCCAGAACATACACGTGGGTTCCCGTGTGGTTCACTGTCCTGATGATTGTGAAATTCCAGCGAATTTCAGGGATTATCGATAAACCCACAACCCCACGAGTTTGGATTACTAGTCTAAAATTGATCCCAAAAGTTCATTTTCATATCTGGCTGCTGCTCATGACGTAACACCACACACTGTGTGACACCGCAAGTGTTTTGTTTGGACAGTTTCATGTCTGAACACCAATTGGATGAGTGATAGGGACACCGACTACCAAGCGTGCGGCTGATAGCTTTAATCCCGGTTACCACGCCTCCTGCCGTCCAGTCCTTAGAAGCCTACTATCATCTAGCCTGTACGTTATTCGGTACATCATGGCAACAAACAACAGGTAATGTAAAGGCTGTATACGTAGCCTGATTTGTAATTTATCAAGGTAATTAAATATTCAGTCTGGCTTAACATTGATACCGTCATTCATGATTAGTGCTGAAGTATTTTGACCACCGAAGCTTTAAACAACGCGATTAATTAAGCGGTCGTATGCTAAGTTCAGGGAAGGTGGCCAAATGTTGTAAATACTGAGAGGACTTCACACTTTTCTTCAACTGCTACTGTTGAAAATGTTGTTATTGTGTAAGGGGGCACAGTCAAGTGGTCTTGTTTTCATTTTCCAGCGAATGGTTTTGACCAGTGCCCAGAAAAGCCACTGTGAACAACAGCGGACGAGATGACCTATTTTTTATTATTTCATCTGGGCCGCCGAACCTGCGAGAGCTGTTTTTTTCTTATTACGAAGAATGTGTAATGCCACAGAAATGTGTATAGTTTGCTTTTGCATTGACACGATGCGGTTGGACATGATTAGTAAGTTGCCACTAATTGGTTTGAAATGTGCGCACATTCCTTGATAGGTTTGTTTTATAAGTTCGTAAAACATGCACTTGTATGCTTGCTTGAGAGAAGTGGTGGTTGCATAACAGAAAACCTCCTGAATTAGAAATGGTCGTTTGTTTTATCGCTGATGTCTTGTTCTATGTTCTCATTACCGCCAACGAATTTTTTTGTGAGGATTTGTAAGCTGTTTTGTTATTTTCTTGATTTGCCAGCAGCTTGTGGTCAGGAATATTTGAACCTGCATAAGCATGAGACGAAATATATAGTTACTTCACTCGTACTAGGTTCTGGTAAACTTTTCACCAGCGAATGTTGTATTGCGAGAAGTTTTTAAAATATAAGGGTAAAAATTTGTCCGCAAGTATAAAAATTCATCTTCTTAAAGAGCTTACAAAACGACGAAACAAAAAGTGGCGTATTACTTACTCGTATTTGCGTATGGACATGTCTGGAGAAATCAGTAAGCTGAGATATGCAGGGCCACTCATCTCCCTCGATCTACTACAGTTTTCGTTAGCGCATTATTGACACAGTGGTGTTTTATTTTGGTTTAGACGAACATATGGGTCAAGTACTACGCTAATCAAAGGAATGTCAGTTCTTCTTTTGAGATTAAGAACCAAATTATTTCGTTCGTTACTGTTTGGAATTTTGTATAATTTATTACAAATCAGCACCGATATCAGAAGTTCGGTCCTTCGTTAGGAACACACCTCAGTGTGCAGCAGATGTGCAAATGAACGCAAATCAGAACAGGTTACAGTCTTTGAATAAGCGCAATGAGAAGACGATATGATTCAATGATGGAAGGTGTTTCAAGGTTAGTAACATTTTCTGTACATTCTGAGATGACCACATGGACGTAACCTAATTTTAACGCATCGAAGAATGAAGGTCCGATAGAGGCTGTTGTAAGGGATTAAAGAGACAAACACGGAAAATGAAGAGTAAAAATATGGAGATGCTGACTACCAGGGTAATCGCAATTTGTGTACGAAATGCTACCCCGGAGAACATCACATAATCTACGTCTTCTCGTTGCCTTCTTCAGGTTCATCATGGGAATGAATTGCTTTACAAAACAGTTGATTCTCACATGCACGTCTTTCAGCACAGTTTACTACAGACATATGGGAGAGCTGGTGGGAACGTGTTTGTTTTTAGCGTCAGTGCACGTCAGCCTGAGATTGGATTGTAGGCTTGCATAGAGTGGGGAAAGTTGTGTTTATGCGTTTCTGTCTCGATACTGATCAGAGATTAGAGTGCGATGTTGAATTGTTGTATAACAGGCAGTTTCGTTGTGAGTAGTATACTACTCACAAGCGACATTCGGGAACAAAAGGGCAAGCCCCAACGCCAGGAAGACGACGGACCAGAAGAGACTATTGGAATAGTGTGTACGCGCTATGGGAGAAGTGCCACCAGGGCGAATGACAACGTACTGCCACCCAATGTATGTGAATGCACATCAGCCGTGCAAATGAGTGTACACGTTTGTGGTCCCATGTTTAACATGACCTGTACGGGAGTTCGTGCAATAAACGAATTTGCAGGCCAAGCGTCTTTGCGGTCAAAACGGAATGTTTAATAAAAGTAAAGAAAACCTCAGGTTTAAAGAATTAAAATTAACTGTTAGTAGAAACACCGCGAGGCCAAATAACTTGATGCGGCATTCTGATAGCCAACAAACGGATAGATAAGCACATCTGCTGTTTTCTGACAGTCCGTCAAGGGAGTGATAAGGAGGACTTGCACCTACTGGCTTTTGCGTATATACCGATGGGTTAAAGTTTTAAACGTCTCCGTCGTGATCCCAGAGTTTGTTAATGCATTCTAGAGTGATCAGCCCTGATTGGGGGATGTTCTGTCAGCACAGTGACGGGCTCCTTGGAAGCTCATCTTCAAGTGATTGACCTCGTGATCGTAGGTTTTAGTTAACAGGAAGAAGTGTGCCAATATGTGAGGAATTTTTGTTTCAATTAGTTCGTGTTATACGTCGCCGCTTGATTTGACGTTGGTGGTTTGTGAAAAAAATACCGTCATAGATCGCCAATTTGCAGATGTATACCAACAGTGAGTTTGGGTATAGCTGCTATAGTACGTTAACACTTATACTATCGATGGGAAACGATACGCAATACACTCTGAAACAAACCAGTCAATCAGTACTTGCGTTGCCCATTTCTTTGCAGACAGCCATTTTCTCCACAATATTTTACTCAAACCTATATCCCTCTTGTAATATTGGGCACACCCCTTTGTACCTCAGCACGACATATAAGTAGCAGTGTGTGGCATTCAGGGTGTCTATGTGACCACGGTTACGATGACTGCTCAAATAATGGCTACACGAATTGACCACTGATGTGCTGAAGTAGCGAACCACCGGTCTGTTTTGGACCAGTGCATCAAGGCGCTGGCTTGTCGAAGTGTTTGTGCAACACGGAAATATCTTGGATGTGACTCGCACTGTGTTACTGCTGAACATGTTAATTTTAGACCGAAATGTGGAAGACAAAATGGTCACTGAAGGAAACAGCCGACATATGTGATGGTTACTCAGAGTAAGCCTACCCGATAAACAAGCACGTTTCAGTCTTCTTCCTGAAACTAGCACATCGTTGTCGGAGTGGACGCTACTTCTGATGCTTCTGTGTGCTGTGTTGCTCATGCTTACTGCACGACTCGTTTCATCCTGGTTTTACACGAGGGAGCGAGGATTTCGACCTATGAAACGAAGACTGCCACTCGGAATCCTGTTCAGGCGATCTTCGTCTCTTTAGTTCAAACGACGGCAAGGCTGATAGCAAGTATCATCTCGTATGTGTATCCGATAATCTGAAGTGATTTGTATTCATCCGTATGATATATATGTATGCTAACAAGATAGTACTCCAGTTATCCCTCTTGATCTGACCATTTAAAACAGCGGCGATCTTTCTTTGTATGTGTATTTCTCTTTCATCCATCCTGCACTGAAATCCCTCCTACGCCATTGACTTTCAGGCATCAGGATGCCTAACGTGATGACCTGTTTTGAATTCCACAACGACTTATGCTTAAGTATCAGGCGTGTGACTCAGAATTGCACGAGAATTGTTGACGACGAGCATTGCGATGAAGTCGGTTGTCTGCGAAAATTGGATTGGCGTCGCCAGTATCAGTAGCCTGTCGTACTTTGGAGAGAACGTTAGTTTCCAGAAATAAACCCAATTTTATTGGTCTCTAGCACAGATAAAGTACTGCCTTCCCTATGTATCTAATGTATTAGGCTATCACATTTCGCCTAGTTTAGTTCACACCGGTTCATGTTATGGATACTGGTAATCCGATCCATTTCGCGATTGCTCCGGTGCCTCCGTTTTGTTCGGCTGACCTGTACATTTCAGCGCCTGTTGTCGGTATCCTTCCCCTCATTAGTTTATCCTGTGGAATTCCGAGGATCCGCTAGTTTGGAGCCACTTCATCTCAGCCAAGCACTGATCTCAACAAGGCAAATGTTCGTTTATTCCGTCTCACCGCCTAGGACTTTGATCAAGCGATACTGTGGCTCGAGTCGCCATTCACTCAGAATATCTTAGAGTAAAGAAGTCTGAAAGAACGGAAAATCCGGGCGTAGTAGAGTTAATTAAAAGTAGGACTGTTGTGAGTGCGTTCGCGACGTTGTCTGCGGCACACCTCCATCTCGAGTAATGTTTTCATTCAGTGACTGGAGCGCTCACGAGATTTCCCAATCAGGCGGGCGACGTCTACCTATTTGATTCAGGAGTTTAGGTCATCTTTTTTCACCACTTTGTTGCCTGACAACCTTATGGTTTTATCCAACACTTTGTGGTCTCAGCAACTAGCGTCCGATGTGGTAAACGTTTAACCACCATACGGATTACACGAGCTTTGTATTTGCGTTAGTTAGTTTTCTGATCGCGCATCTGCAGTTTTCTGAAACAAACAAGAGTTGGTGAACTGCCAATTTGCTCTGTGGGTCATTCCCGCGTAATGCCACCCAATTGGCGGGGACAACGGTGATCAAACACGTTTTATTTATTTATTTGTTGTCTTCGTCGCAGACAAGCCACGTTTCCGGAGCATAGAACGAAATTGCTCGCACGCAAGTGTCGTATATTCTTTCTTTCAACTATATCCGGATTTATTTCCGACACCACAGAGGACACAGATTAGCAAATGCAACAAATGCTTTCACTGTTCTGGCTGATATCATCAGCAATATCTAGAACTGACGAGATTGTGCCATCCAAGTATGTGAAATGGTCCACAGTCTTAAATGGACCCTACAGTAGAGAACGAGGAGGTAGGAACGTTTCAGTCTTCAGGTGGCATCTTGCACTTCGAAGGTACGAAGTACATTCCGTGTTGACCAACCCGGTCATTCACTTTGCTCGGCATAGCTTCTGTGTCTTCGGCAAAGGGGCTAAGTGAAACAGTGTCATCCACATATTTCCTGCTGGTCAGTTTAATATCGGGAGAAACTCAACGTTCTTTGGATTGCTCACGCGCGCCTCCTAGGATAAAATGTATAGCAATAGAAGTCGGACAATCTGGCGAACATTGTTCGAGGTGCGCACATGAGATGTCCAGGAGCTTCCCAGCCTGATTTCGGAGTGGCCTTAACAGATTCACACATTCCTCTACGAATCCTCTATGACGTTTCACTAGCAACCGACATTAAAACGGTTTTCATTTCTATGTAGACCTGGATCGGTGGCCGCCCATTAGTATATCGATATTCAAAGACCCTTCGTGGGGTTAGAATATTAGTACACTCCCGGTCAAGTCTGAATTCTGCCTGTTATATGCCTGTATGCCCTTACGTTTTGCAAAACGACGCAATGTAAGGGTGTTTATAGCTTGCATGCGATTTGTTTATCGCGTATACCTTAGGCCCTTGTTTTGAAAATGGAAACAACTGTTAATATGCAGCAATCACATGGTTTTCCCTCAGTTTCCCAAATTGTGTAAAGAGTGTGGTCATTTCTGATATCAATCTTGTCATATCTTTGACAGGAGCTAGGATATTGTTACGCTTCCATAACTCCTCGGGTTCACCTCTGTTTCTAGCAGAAGGTCATCTAGTCCGAAGTTGTTGACGATTCGGGTCCAGGTTTACATACGATCCGGCTGAGGTCAGATACACTGGCTCCCGAAAATTTCCTTCACATCTATCAAGACTGCTCGATTGGTAGATGAACCATCTTTACGACTATAGTCCCACTGACGCCAGCTCGACGGTTAACATAATCACGAAGTGTCCTTTTTTCAAATAATGATGCTCGCTTGCTCACGACCTTTGCACTCGCCTTTAGTCAATTTGCCTTTTCGTTCACACTGGCCGTTGTCATATTTAGAATCCGAAGGTATTGAGTAGTGTCTGATCATGCAGATAATCGATGTGATAGAGATCCAGTTTTGTCACACTGGCAACTCTTCCTTCGGAATGTGCTTCACAGCAACGTTTTTATGCTTCTCACGATTTGTTCCTTAGGCTCCTTAGACTGTATTCTAATTCGTTTTGGGTGATTGGTTTTTCGGGGCCCCGTGATAATCTCCGTGTGCACAATTCTTCGTTTGGGTGCAGGCCACTCATGCATTGCAGTTGAGTAACTTGTCACTTATACACAAATGCACCAGACAGTGGGGGCAGTACCCACGCCGGTCCTGCCCACGCTCTCAAGCTGAGCATCAGAGCTAGAGTTACCAATCCAGCGCTAGTTCCGATCCCGCGCATCGTGACAAGCCCTTGACCCTAGTCTAACTATCTAAACTTAAGCTTACAGTTGCTCACTAGATGCTGAGCTTATATCAAGAAATCAGAAATGATGTCCATACTCACTGGCGCATCGGACGGATAAGCCTCTCAACATGTCAGTAACATCAGACATGTTTGAAGTCATTACCGGCTTATAGATACAGACGTGTGAGTGCCGCAAACGCATACTGCCCTGTTATTACAATTGTTCCGCTCCTTCGCTTAGCAAAGACAGAAGCACGGGAAAGTCTCGTATATTATATCGGTTTTTGTCAACATGTGAGCATTATTCCATTCATTAATGAGACCTTCACTCCATCCTGATATTTATCTTGACACAAAAATCTCTGCTTCCCTGTGCTCAGGTATTTGATACTTGTGGTGTGGTTTGAGCCCAACAATTGTAAACCATGAGAGCAAGTGCTTCAGATATTTGCAACGACGACTCACCCACAGTCTCTGAGAGCAAGCATGCTCCTGGAGGTACCCTCCAGTCTGGAGCTTTACACTGTGTGCTGAGTGCATAGAGAGGGGGAGCGAAGTCGCTAAACCGATCTAGCACCGTTGTTCAACTTAGAAAATCACACTAGATATAAAACGTGCTCGGCATCCAATAGCGCTTCTCCTCGTACAGCGGTCTCTTTGCAGTCGACGCCGAAACGTGAATTCGTGATCAAGCTGGCAGTCGGGACCCATCATCGACGCACTACACGAAACACAGCAATCTGTGCGCTCTTCTCCCAATAACATTCCATTGAAACGAATCGCCTGCCTGCCGAGACTGTCAAAACTTAAATATCACATTCGGCTAAACAAGATCTGTCGAACGCAAATCAGAAAGACGTATATTGCATAATCAAACCAACGCTTACCGCAATTAACCAGTTACGGTAAACCGAGCTGTCTTGAGAATGCTAACCAAAAGAAAGAAATTAGGGTTCAGATTGTGACGATCTTCATTGTTTGACACTTTACCGAGACAGACCGAGAGAGAACGACCTACACGCTGATCGATAAAATAGAGCGGCATGTCTCGAAAGTGCTCGGTTGGTCATTTTTCTTCAACCGGAGATGCTAACTGGGTGAATGTTTAGGTGTCCAGTGATAACACAAAAACCACTGACCAGCTGCGACGAGACAGAACTAGCTACAGCTGTGCATGGAATGCAAAGGTCTGCATCAAGATTATGAGAGAGCGGCATTGCGAAATAAGAGGACCTTGTGCTGTTACATGCGAAATCTCCGTGTCTCTTTCTCAGCCCGTGACACATAGAATGGCATACTTTAAATACGTAAAAAGCTTCATCTCTTGAGTCAATATTGCATCGCCAGAGGCTGCTGCTCGAGCACTGTCCGTTTGTTATCGTCTTTATCTCATCTTTTCATTTGCGTCAGAGATAAACTTAGCCCACTTCTAAATGAGAAGATACATGTGAGAACGTGAAGATCCTTATATTTCTAATTAACGAGAGAAGATGTGAAAACGACGTACGAGGAAGCAAATGTGTGACAATTGGGCCGCAGTGTGAGATCGACGAGAGATCCTAACGAACACTGAACATACGAGCGGCTTCATGCAGGGCATGGCTGTGCAACGCAGTATAATCGAAAGAGGCATGTTCAATTGCACAAGAACTGAGTTTCCTGTCACCATCGGATAAACCTGAAGAACGTCGCTCTGATCCTCAACTGGTTCTGATTATGTTTGACGATCGTCGAGGGCCTTAAAGGCAAACTGACTAAGAGCATGCGTAAAGTCGGTGAGCACTAGTTGGTCGAATAGTCAAGAGAGATGGGAAAAGCCTTTTCATCTGGGAATAGCAGAAAGCTGTTTTCCCTGACCCGTGGTTGTACTGGTCGTCGAGTTGGTGTAAGTGAGATTACATGTGAAAAAGATGGTCTGCTTATTACCAGTCAATCGTGCCGACTCGACAGGTGGGCTGAACATTTTGAGGAACAGTTCAGCTGGCCTCGGCCAGACCATGTAGACTGAACGATGACCAGTGGTCAGTTATTGTGTTCCACCATCCCTCTGTGAGAAGCTAGAAACGACTCTGCCAAGCTTTAATTATGCGCAAGCTAACATAACAAAGCTCCGAGTATCAGACCTGCTTCTTCCTTCTCTATTCAAGGACGGCGGGGAGAAGTTGATATCAAAACTGAAAACCCCTTCAGGCAATTTGGAAGGCTGATGAGGTACCTCGTGATTTGTGCTCATCAACAATAATTTCCATTTTCAGAAAGGTAGCTCAAATTCTGTATGACAGCTGCAGAGACATCAGTTTGGTTTCCGTTGCGTTCATTTTACGTCGGCTCATTAAGCTCAGAGGAAGTCAGGTACTTGAAGAACAGGCAGGATTCCGATCCGGTCTAGGTGGTGTTGATCACATTTTTAATAAGCGACAGATCTTGGACAATCGGCACTGCTGTGGGCAGGTGACGGTCGTGGTGTTTTTTAACCTAAAGGCTGCTTTCCGATCTCGTTGCTCGTAACGTTATCTGGAACTGTCTTTCTCGCAAGGAAGTACCAGGGAAATACGTGGATCTTCTGAGATCACTGTATTTTCACTCTGTGAGCGGGGTGGGGGTTTGTAGACAACTGTCTCGATCGTTCATCATTTCTAGTGGTGTTTGTCTGGGGTGTCCGATTTCATCCTGATGCAATTCCGTCATGGACGACATTCTGGAATGTTTGTTCGAGGATTTGAATGAGCTATAAAGAATGTGCACTTTCCGGAGCTAGGTTGACTGATTTAAAGTATAAGGACGGCATTGCCTTACTTAGCCCATCTGCCGAAGTCGTAGACCATGCTGATCAAGGTGAGTGACCGAGCTGGTTTGTATGTTCCACGTAACTTATGATGATCGACCGCTCATACCACAATACCTTTTGGTCAGGCTCTTGGCTGCTATGATGATTATGATCTGTAGCTTACTTTTCTGCTAGTTTTGTGTGCAGACATAAAACGAACTGGTTGCTCCCCTTGTGACGGTGTTTCCGTTCATGCTGTAGTACAGAGACCGTGAGATGCATATATTTGCAGTGGTGTTTCGAATTTGTAAGCGGGTCGTATTTAGATCCTCGGATGTACCACTCTTTCCTTCTGAGGTTGGGCTGCCATATTGTGTCCAAATCACCTTTTAAATAATATTGATGTTGGGATATTTAGCTTGCTTCAGCAGATCGATGAAGACATCCTCACACATATTCTTGGTAGCATCTCATCAACTGTCCGGTGGAGCGTGCGCCAATATCATGATCACAGTACTCTTGATTTGCTGTAAAAGGCTCAGTTCGATGCAGTACGTTCGATTGTGGCTATTCATTAATATCTTATCACACGGAGGCTTGAAATTTGTGCGATTCTCATCTTCCTGCTTGACCATGAGAGTCAGCGTCACTAGAGGCCCTTGAGAATAGCGTCTGCATCGACAAACCTTTAGAGGTGAGCTCAGGTGACTAACGGTGCTATAATCCTATGTTCGCGTTTCAGGGACGCGGTACACATCAATCTCCAGAGTTGAGAGGGTAGTCGTCGAAGCGACTTGCTGACCAACATACTGGAGAGTGCGAACATTAAAAACACCGATGTTTACTAGTTATCTTTTGCTTTCAGAAAACAACTACCACTTAAGGGGGTTAGCAAGACGGCAAAGTTGGTGGGTAAACAGAGATAATAGTTGAATAATGTCACTATCTCCAGAACGATTACTTTTCGTACTTCCTCAGCTGTTTCTGTGGCGGGGAGGAGTTGGTGTAAAGATCCTCGCCTCGGGCTTCAGCTCAAAATTCGAATCTGTAAGACACAGATGAGTTAGAATGTTCTTACGGACGTCCCTGGAGCTTATAACCTTCTTGATAGTGATATGCTTGCATAGCTCGAGAGCTTGCCATTCAATATATTTACGTCTGTTTATGTTTTCTGCTATGCGCAGTAGTTGTATTCGAATTTATATTAGGTTTTTGAATTACGCTGAAGGCCGTACTTGATATTGCGCCGGCGATGACGCTCAATCGTAATGCAACCCTGTTACACATCCGGAAGGCGGCAATGCTGTGATCATTATAAATAGTTCTGCTGTCTGCTCAACGTCGTGTCTCATTACCTAGGCATTCTTCTGCAGTCAATAATGAAAAACACAACCCTGATTGTTCCCCTTTGATCTATTTGGTGTGATTGTGTCTAATGGAACCGAAGTCCTTGTCAGCATAACCCTGCGGATCAGTGTGACAATCTTGACCACTACGTTAAGGTATCAGAATAGTTTAGGAGCACATTTTGGTACACATGTTAATCGATGAGCAGCATTGGAGCAGTGTGCCCGAACTGTCGCTCAGTATGTGAATGCTCACTTTGTGAGAGATAGTTCAGTTTGCTTCCATTTGCGAGCATGCGCTAAATTTTCAACTTTCTCACTTTCGTTCACTAACTTGCCTTCGTACTCTTACTCATCCATTTTCCTCGTATTTAGTCTCCCACTGGCAGATCGGTACCCACAAACTTGCCGATAATCAGCAAAGAACAGGAGAATCTGGTTGCGGAATTTATGAAACAATTGGCGCATTTCCAAGATCGTTCGTTCGTTAAATTTGCCAATGCACCATACCATCGCAAACGGTCGAAGCGATTTGTTTGTGGGCTCCGTGAGGTAATCAAGCACTTGCGATTGAAACATCTGCATTTGGTGCTCGTTGCGCGCAATTTGGAGCGAGGTGCCGTTAATCGTTGTTGGAAACTTCAAAGTACGCTTTCTCATATTCTGGCTAGCAGCTGTTTTGCCTTCGATTGCTGAACTTTATATCTGGTTGTTCGTATGTGACAGACCATGTCATATGTACTCGAAGTTGCGAAGGTTGCTCTAACTCAAGCGAAATCACTTTAGATTCTTGCGGCCGAACGATCAGGTATGATGCGATCAAGCCCGTTGTAAGGTCATCGAAACCGCAGACACGAGGGACAGAATTGAACTTTTGAAGCTGCTTAGATTATTCGCCACTTTATAGCTCTAGTAAGCGAGAAATATTCGTTCGATTTTTATCACGTGAAATGGCCTAGTAAATGATTTTGGAAAATCGCATGCAAGAAATGGTAGTGGTTGCAAAACGTTTTTTGCTTTTGTTTTTTTCCTGTCCATAGTTCTTGCAATAGACAGCGGGTTAACGTAAGTAATTCCTCTTTCATAGCGCATTAATCTTCACACACTGTCAGCAGTATGCGATCTGATCCAGTCATCGTGATGGAACTGGTAATGTCATCCGTTTCCATCCTTAGTTGAAGTTTGGCTTAGCTGAAAGTGGGAGATCACGAAGTCCAAAGACGATAACTTTGCGAAATAAGATCATTCTGCATTCCTGTTCGACTTTTTCATTATTTTTTGGCTATATATATAAATATGTATATAGTAAATGCTGTTGTTTATTGCAGCAAATTCATGACATAAGTCATCATAGTCTGTGAATCGAACCCAATTCACAAGTTACGTTTTCGTAAAGACCACAGTTCAAACAACTTGTTCATGGGGATCCGAACGACAATCTAGATGAGCTGTTCCCAGTTAACTAACCAGTTATGTCTCTCACTGATTCCTTATGTGATAAATAGGCCATTGTGACCTACAATTTCACATCCGTCGATTCTTATTGATCCCTCTCGACTGATGCTGTTGCAGGGAACCATTGTTTTAAGTTTATACACCGAATCAGCGTATATCTCCGCTTAGCTTCTCCAGTCATAGATAAAAATGGTTTGCCAACTTGCCTGAACATTTGGTATTTGTGGAACTCTCTTCAGAACTGTTTTTTCTGTATAGCATTTAACGTCGTTGCTGAACGGTTCTGATTTTTGAAGATTAGTTCAATTAACGTCTAGCCTAGCAGCGAACCGATTTACTCTCCTTTGGTTATGTTGTCATAATAATGTCGTTAGTCTGGTACATTTTTGAACTGTGCTTTATCACATCCACTCTCGCGCCGTAATGTGTTCCCAGCTGAACCAACTCAGAAAGAAGTTACTGACGAATTGGGAACTTTGGAGCAAATTCTTGTTCAGATTTGGCAGTTAGCACTCGAGTCGGATCCGATCACCCCCATATTGATCACACATAATCGTCACACGTTGGCACGCCTATGTCACAAACCTGGTCGCGTCTCCGTGGTCGGTGTGCTGAGTGTGGCCGGTGCGGAACAGACGGCCAAACAGTTACTGGCGTTAAATTCGGGCGTCAATTTACCTAAATCTACAATCACGCCTCTGGCGGTTAATGGACCGGGAGAACAAAATGATGAGAACTCGATATACTCCGATTGTTCTGTTCATAAAAATGAGGTTCGTTTTATACAGATGGTGGATATGTATATCTTGTCCTGTTGCTTGAAACTGAGATGTTACCTCGTAAAACAAGTCAGCATTCGCATTAGAATTGCGTTGATTGCAGGTTTCACGGTCCATTCTGTCACAATTGTAGGTCTTATTGTCCTGTTGATCTTGGAAAACCGGACTGCATAATCTATGCGTCGATCGATCAGAATCAAAGGTACCACAAGTTCTAGATACGTTCGCTTTTAGTTACTGTCGTATTCCTTGACTTATCGGTGTTGTACAGCGTAATTTGTCAGTCGTGAGACTGGACGCTCGTTCAGACTGATTAAAAACTCCCCCCACTTGGATCGGAACTGAAGTCAGTAAATTAATCATTAATAAGTAGTTTGGCAGGTTTGATAATTTAGAAGAGACCCAATTGCGGAAAATCTGGACTTCGGCTGGATTCGAACCGGCGACAGAAACAACATGCCCAAACGCGGCAACTGCTCTACCAACTATACCACGAAGCCAAGCCGAAGCTCAGAACTTTCACATTTGGACCTAGTTACCACCCAACCAACTGTCATATGGAATCCACCAAATGATCCAGCCGATTGACTGCCCAAGCAGGATTTCTCGATCAGTTCACGCTGGAATCCACCAACGCCACCGATGAACATTGACACCAGTGCACTTGTGTCACCTGTTGTCACGGACATTCATGGGGCGTTTGTAATCATTGGAAAATTCCACGCAACCGACAAACGACAGCCAGACGATGGCGGAATCATCCATTCTAAGTCGCTTAATCTAATGTTATTTTCACAGAAGCTGTCTGTTCTGATATCATAACTTCTCAGTTTCGGAGGATGCGAGCAGCCCCCCGCCCATCGCCACATAGTTGACTCCGGTCACGAAACCTAACCGCTTCCGGAATAGTGAATAATAGTTGTCGCTACTTTTATCAATCAACGGATAGATATTTCGATGTATTCTTCACTTTTATAATCATACTGACATGACATTCAATTATCGAAGACTCAGTCGTCGTGACTTGCCTTCTCTATCTACATGTCTTATCTGTAGTAGTTATTAGTTAGTATCACCCACTTGTCATCAGTTTGAGCTTATGGTCATCGTCATTAGCTCGTTATCATTAGTTTTGGTCAAAAATTACTGTTCAACAGACCTACTTGACGCAAAGACGCGTGCACTGCGTTCGTCTTGCATCGTAGGCTGATCGACCAAGGCGCGTATGTTGACTGCACCGTTTAGCCCATGTATATGGTGCATATCAATCTGACCTTTTATGGAACAGAAGTATCCGGCCCAGGATGATGTGGTGACAACGGTTGATCAAACTGTTCAACAGCCATGTCGCGCGCGTCAGATCGTAGGCTAAGTTCACGGCGCGCAATGGAGTGTTCGCCCACTGACCAGCCTCTGATGTATCTACCAGCTAAAATCGATTACCGCTAGCAAAAACCAAACGAAATAGACTAACTTATGACGAGGAAATCTGTTACTGTTATCGAATTGTAGTGATGGATTCAGAAATGATCGACAACAAACAAAAATCCTCATCTTCTTACTTATAATCACCGAGCAAAGTAGTAAAGCTATTATTGTTCTGCTTGATCCTCTAGTCCACTGCTTCCAGCTAGACGACATTTCGGTAGTAGTTTTCATATTGACGGTGATTTAGCTTCGTTCTTCTTGATTACTCCACCGTTCGTTATTCAATCTGTTCTATTCGTTTATTTTCAGCTCACGCATGAACAGTGTTTGTGAACACAAGGATTAAACCAGGCGCTGAGTATATCGGAAATCCGCTGGTCTTTCCACTAATAATTTATGTGTGTATCTTTGTAAATGTTTTGCGCGTTTTAATTTTCGAATCACTTCACTTAATCTATGCCTTGATATTATATAATACTTTTCAACAAACGGTTGTTTGCTTCCGTGGTTGAACATTTCTCCGGCCTGCTTCTTGTGCATGCTAATTATGTTTCTCACGAGTCTCCTTCATATCTTCGTAATGTAAATGTACCACTCGATCGCGAAGCGGGTTGCTCACATGAAAACGTCGGATCCGATCACAGATCACTGGTTGTAACGATTGGTCTAAAAAAATCTTGTGCACAGAGCAATATATGCATAGACTGCCTTCCATTGGAACGTAGCAGTCGGTGACTGTC
>LOND01005178.1:27431-39535 GCA_014220965.1 Paragonimus kellicotti
TATCCACCCTGCTGTATGCAGCGGATAAGACGACCTGGTTTGTACTGCAAGACGGCCGATGCAGTATGGAATTAACAGTGTTGCGTGTATTCATGGTTGTGTGTGGGCTTAAATACCCCCCCCAGGACACCCAGAATTAGACGGGAGAACGATTAGGTTTCTCAACCAATGCCTTTGGCTCAAAAGCTTGTACCGCAAGGCAGCGGGTGTGTTAGTGTACCAGAAATCAACCTAGAAGACCAGGAGACTGTGAGTTATCAGATCCTTATTTATTGATCAGTTGTCCAGTTGTCCAGTTTAGCTCATTAGGTCACCGAGATGTGCAAGCCGTCACATCGTGTCAAGGTCCAGTCTCGCTGATGGTTCAGTTATCACCAGCCAGTCGCACTGGCTTGAAAGGTAGGGCTGAACATTTTGAAGAACAGTTCAGCTGGCCTCAACCAGACCATGTGGACGACGGGATCCCGAATGGTCAGTTATTGCGTTCCAGACGGACCCCGTCGAAAGCAGAAATGGCCTTGGAGCTCAAGTTAATGAAGCATAACAAGGCTCCTGAACTAGATCTCTCTACATCTCTTTTCAAGGATAGTGGAAAGAGGTTGATACCATCATCACTATCATAGACAGCAATACATCAGTGGTTCACACATGCTTAACTGCCACGAAAGGAAGAAAGAAGGGGAGGGGAAGAGGACCTAACTACTAAAAATAGCTACGTCTATATTCAAACATACATCAAGGCGCCTACACCTTGCAAACAAACAACCGAGCTGTAAGTGAAAGTAAGGTTGATACCAGAACTGACAAAATTCCCCCAGACGATTTGGGAAGATAAGAAGACACCTCGTGATTGGTGCCTATCAACGGTAATTTCCGTTTTCGAAAGGGGAGCCCGAGGTTCATGTGACAACCATACAGGCACCAGCCTACAGCGTCCAAGGTACTCTCTGGCTTCGTTTTACGTCAGCTCACTAAACCCAGAGAAAACCAGATAGTTGAACAAAATGGTGAAAGAGACAGCCTTGACGTACGCCGCTCCTGGTGCTGAAACTGTCAGACAGTTCACCGTAAACCCTAACCTGAGCTGAAGTATGGGAATAAAGCGCCGACAGTATGTTCACATACTTGGTCGGTACACCCTGCGTTTAAGCGACTCTAAAAGTGTAGATCGATCCACTGAATCGAACGCACCTTTATAGTCGAGGAATACGGTAACTGTGTACATCACGCCGTCCCAGAATTTGAGGAAGAATTTGATCAATACATCCTCACCCAGGGCGAAACTCTGCCTGTTCTCCCCTAATGTTTGCCTCTTGAGCTGCAGTGAGTCGACGAAGTATAATGGATGCCAGAACCCTAGTAATGACTGGGGTCAAACTAATTCCCTATGGTTTTCGCAAGAGCCCCGGGCTCCTTTCTTAAATATGGGAACTATTATCGAGTGACCCCAGCACGGAGGGATGGTCTCCGTCGTCCACACAAGTTGAAACAACTGAGTCAATGCCTCTACTAACGCCTCCCCACCTTCTTTGAAAAGTGCCGGCACGAGATCATCTGGACCAGCAGCCCTATTACGATTGAGAGCCGAAAGGCAATTGCGAACCTCAGTCTCAGTGGGTGGTTCCAAATCTACCGACCAGGGTGCTACATCACAAGTTTGTGGTGGCAACACAATAGAAGCAGGAGGCCAACTAAATTGACCCTCAAAGTGTTCCGCCCAACGCTCTAACCTTCTGGACTTATTATAGATGAGTGTGCCATCTATCTCGCTGATAGCTTCACTGACCGACGGTCGCCTGGGACCAGTGGTTAGATCGCAGCAAAAGATGCTAACGTAACCATTGGTTAGAAAAGCGACGGAAACAAACAGAAATCTCATAGGCCGGTCGTGCAAGGGGGAAAAGTGCACACACAAACCGCGGTCACTCGTCATCATTAATATAATAAACGGTAATACAGCAACGGTTCTCACTTATGTTTAACTGCCAGATAACCATAAAGAAAAAAGCAGGCCTTGACCAGGAGAAAAAAGCAGAAGGGTAGGAGACCTAGCTACTAATAATAGCTTCGTCTATACTCAAACATTCAACGTCAAGGTGCCTGCAAACGAACAAACGAGCTGTAGGTGAACGTAGTCAATCGTCGAGTGCTCGTGTAGGGCAATTAAAATTGTTAACATTGATGCAAGTTTGAGAGCTGTGAACTGTAACTAAATATGACATTTTGCAATCATACCGTCTGGTTCGGTAATCGCTTGCATTTTTGAAAAAAATCTGAACGCCTAAGCAGATGCGACCGGAACATAATGATCCGGAATTCGGACGAAATCCATTGACGCTTTCCTGTACAAACGCGCAGACGACTAACGAAACATGCTGTAGATTATTGGTTAAACTCCATAGTTAACTTCAATGTTAAGGAAAAGCAACATAACGTCTGTCTTGAAAATCAACAGCCCAGGACGGATTACATCGTGTTTGAGTCTTATTGAGAATAAATAACAGAGGTACCATTCAAATAAAATTAGGGCTTAGTAACTGTAAATTTAATATGTGGGAATAAATATGATAGTATACAACTCACAAACAACAACATGACCAAAGTGGCCACCAGATAAGAAGACCGAGACATTTGTGAAGAAATCAGCCGATAGTGCTGTCCGGTTACCACATTGGTCATGTGACCTTTGACTGATTCGCTCACGGCCAGATGTTTAATGCTGCCCCATAGCAGATCGTCGTAACCGAGGAACTCTTCCATAAGAAACCGACTGAGAAAATTACCAAAGCACTGATCTTTGGCAGGATCTGCGAGAAGCAAGGAGGCAAGCATGAGGAAATGAATGGCATACAACCCACAACAAACCTGTAGGTTTATCGGTTCCTTAACCATCTTCGGTCCTAGGAGCATTGATTAAAATGATACAAGCCGGAAGTGTTTACAAAATTCGCTCGGTTGCATGTCACAGCGAAGATACAATGAAAGACTTGAGCCCGAAGGACACTAGGGATAAACTTCACCAGCCACAATCCAGTCACATCCAAATTTAAGTCGGAACGGTCAAACCATTCCGATCGAAAACGGACTAACTTGTTCTTAATCATAAAACTCACGACATTTCGTGTATTCGCTCGACAGCTGATGTTGGATTCCTGATGCACTGCCCATCTCAATAATATTCAAACAGGACGGAACAAAAGCTACTATTCCAATCACAATCGTTTTCATAGTCTACATCCTCTACCGACAAGTCAAACTTCCGCATTACCATAATCCTTTCAGTCAATTCTCATCGGAGAGAGGTGTAACACTCGGGTTTCGCTCCCACCAGAACTCGCCAGTATTGCACAGACTTGCCACGACCGGGATTTGAATTTCGGTCAAGCTTTCACGAGTCGATCGTGGTTACCATTGTCCCATGAACCGAAACCCCGAGTTCAGTAACTCTTTTTGAAAAACGGTTCATAACGGAAAGGTCGACATGAACGCTAAAGTTTGCGATCAATTGAGTAATCTTCCATATATGTTGGAACTTATAACAGCCAAACATCAAGTTACTCGCAATACAGTCGGAAGGTGAAAGGAAATTTCCAATAAAAATATTGAGTGGCTCGTGACAGTTTCATTGTCGCTTTTCTGTGTTAGCAACAGGGCGTAACCCGAGTAACCTATTTGATAATATCATTTATGCACGTGCATTGTAGTGGATGAGCTTGGAATAGTGGAATACACCCTGCTCTGTGATTGAGCAAGATAAGAAATTATCTTCATTATAAATTGATAGAGAAACGTGAAGAGATGAAGAGATTTAACTGAATGAGAAAACGTGTAAGAAACTTGTTGGTGGTAATTGACAAACCGCATCATTATTACTTGTTGTGTAATATGCACCTTCGTTTCCGAGTAGTATGGCACGAATCGTACGCACGGGAACTAAATGGCAGATATCAACGCCAGGAAGTCCAGGGGCCAGAGGCGACTATTAGAAATGTGTATGTGCACTACGTGTGACATGACACCAAAAAGAATGACGATGCACTAATTCTAACAGATGCGGATACACATCAGTCACGCGTACATTGTACTGCCGTGTAGGTGGATTTCGTGCAACAAACAACTTCGCAAACCAAGCGTCTTTTGCGGTCACAACAACATGACATTGCAGAGATAAATGCAGTTTATTCGAAAAGTACGACAAATTCGATGTCTTAATCTGATGGGTTAGACAATTCGTGTAGAAAATGTTGGAGAACGCTCCGTTTTCGATCACTAATGTTTTCATTTACCATTTAATATAGATATCCGTTGTTTTCAAAATGAAGATATACTGTAAACATATTACAGAGCATTGTAACACCGGTGGCAAAGCATTATTATGAACCCGATGTTGTGTTCAAAAGTGAGGTTAATCTCCCAGGTAGACAATCTCTTTCCGAACGTTTACAAAACTACTGTCACAACGGCATGATCAACAGTAACAAACAAAGGTTGACACCGATGGTTAACAAGCACATAATCACAAGAAATAAACCCATATTGAAGAGGAATAGATTATAAACTAATGTATTTAGAGAAAAGACGAACGTCATGATATCTTTATCTTATAAACAAACAACCAAATTGAAAACGAATGCAAGGCAACATCTACAATCAATTTTTATGTGGGTTTCACTGTACCGTTCTACAAACTGTTTTCACTTCGCAGACAATTCAACTGAACGGTAACGTGAGTCCAATTTGCTGACATCTTCTCCAACGTCCCTAGTTTCA
The DNA here is from genome assembly GCA_014220965.1 of Paragonimus kellicotti. Lineage (NCBI taxonomy): Eukaryota > Metazoa > Platyhelminthes > Trematoda > Plagiorchiida > Troglotrematidae > Paragonimus > Paragonimus kellicotti. The sequence continues at coordinate 32,202 of LOND01005178.1, forward strand.
GAGAATGCGAATCATTTGGCTCTAGTTCTAAAGGTGGTCATATTTTATGGTAACCAGTAAACTGCTAATCGTCCACAATTACGAATGTCAAACTATCACATTAGGTTTGTTGAAGCCGTCTTGAAAAAATGGAAACTACTACATCACTAATAACTCCTTGCTCGATATCCGCTTCAAGTCAGATTGACAGTACGCCTTCAGGTTCCCACGCATTCACGTCTCCATTGAACAATTAACTGAATTAACACAAATAACAATAACAACAGCAAGAGTAAGGGCAATGATTTGTAAACGGTTAATTAAACAGATGAAACCAATAACAACTGAAAGGAACAACGGATTTAGCGTAGCAAGCAAGTCAAGCATAGAAAGGTTGAGCTTGTATGAAATTCCAGCGGAGTAGAGAATAGGAAAAGACGATCAAGACCGAATGCGAGGTCCGAAGTAAGAGGATGAACAGTGAGACAATTATGGATGTAAAGTTTCAAACGCTTTGAAGAGACAAGAAGCAGCAGTCAACAAACTGTCTACAGGGAATTTCAAGGCAACTTGAAGGATGCTTTAAAGATCTAACAAACGGTACCAACCGGTCAGACGATAACCAAGCAAAACATTACGTGGAGGAGTACATATGTACGGATAAATCGATTGATATTGAATGGGGGGGACTAGCGACGCTAGACGTAGAAAGACAACATCTGATTTTAGTAAAGTACAATATATGAGTACCGAGACACATTGTCACAGTACTTAAAAATACCCAACAGAAAAAGTGGAGGCGAAAGTTTGTTGGTTAAATGACGGGACGAACACCTATTAGACAGTTGTGTGTTTATTGCTGATTATCCATGGAAATATTGAGAGACAAATTGTAGCCGACTCAGTGGTTTGGACAAACTGCTCAATAAATTGGGCGAAGAAAACAAAGCTTGAAATCACACTTGCATATTTGAATGGATTAGTGTATTTACCGGATGTACTGTCAAGGGGTTTTAGACTTTCCACACGATCACCAGTACAATTAGTTAGGAGAAGCAGGCTTCTACAATTCGGATCTTGCTGAATGAATTGTAAACAAGTTTGCCTCGATCTCACTATCAAGCTGCCACTGAAACTTCCAGTTTCCATTATTCTAATCATGTTCCTGCTCCCAATTAGGCAGTATTTTTTTTCAATTCCAACATATGAGTATTTTTATTGTCGTTTTCAGTCAACAGGGATCACGTTCTCTCGTCCTACCTCACACAATGAAACTGAAGGGTTTGTTTTGATTCAGTTCTGAGGAGAGGATAAAGTAGTCGAAGAGAAACACGACCAAACTAAATTAATGACTGAGTCAAAAGTCATAGCAAAAAGAAGATGCAGAAAACAGAAACCCGTTGAAATAAAGTTACTTACCGAGAACCACCAGTTTCACGGTTATATTCAAGCGCTTCCTAATGGCTGGGGACAATCGTAGAAAGCCGTATTCCAGAGCGTACTCGATGATGTAATGATCTTCTTGAGCTGCACGATTCGACCAAGTATAAGGATAGAAAAGACAATGAGTCATGCAAAATACATTAACGTGAAATACGGATGGGTAACACTACTGGCAAATGAGTTTGGCGTGGTGAGCTAGAATGAAAGAATGCGAGCCAACTAGGCCCGACACAGTCGAATCGGACCTTTTCCGTTCCGAAAGGAAACAAAGTCAACCAACTAAAAAGCAATACTAACCTAACGAGTGATGGATGAGCATTTTCATCGACGGACATTAACAGATGTCATAGACGTCTTACTGCTGTACAAATAAGTAACGGAAATGTGTGGAAAGATGAGTAAAACAGACGAATACCTAACAGTGCGATAAAAACGAGGGTAGAACAAACTGGACGCAATCAAGCCTGAGGTGTACACACCCTGTAGAAAACACATGAGTAGTGCGTGAATACAATAAGACGTATTCGAGACAGCTTCCATACGGTTATCACAGAATGTTTCACAAACCGTCATTACTTGAAGATGGCACGCAGAGAAAAACGATAATGGATCCAAATTCCATCCATAATCCGTAACGTCCTTCGATCGGAAGTCACATGAGATTGCGAGGTCTCCAGCCAGGATACACAGATGAATGGAGAACGTCAAGAAATACACCTAACGATAGTTATCCAGTCATCCGTACAGGCCATCATACACCAGTAACAAACAGCATAAAGCTGGGTGTGAGCCAGAAAATCAGCGAAGCCACAGGCTGCAACGACGCTTAGCGCGCCGGGCTAAACACTACACCAGACCACCCACGTTAATGTCTAGATATTCGTACAGACTCTTACGCTTAGTGACCTGCTGACGTTTCCTCGTCCACGAAAACGAAGTCGCAAATGAGATCAGCTTGTTGAAGCGGCACAAGGCAACCGGGGCAGACTAACTCTCACGCACTTTTTGTAGGTAGGAGCTCATCTTTAATCAAGGGAACAATGACTTTCCTGAAAACGCTAGATCGATGGATTTACTGCGAGTGGCTCCAATTTGGTTAGCATTAGCTCCATTTTTGGAAAATGGTCACGCAATCCGTATACAAGCTATAGGATGGAGGTGTTGTATTCATACTGTATTGACGCTATTCGGAACTACCACGCATCGCTGACTGAACATAGGGAGTGAGCAGCACTGAACGCATTCTCATAATAGACCACATAAGTGGATATCACCATCCACGTAAGAGGTCAACAACTGTTGGCTATCCCGACATTAAGGGATCTCCGACTCGGCTGGTAACCGAATTATACCTAATCGATATTGGTTGTACATCTCAGGTGACATTACGGTCACCGCCATCTATCAGAATGGAGTAAAAGCCTCAAAAAAACGGCCAAAGTTGCACTGGTATGTTACAGTCCTATTAGTGATAACTCCTTTAGCAACCACGTGGTAGGATCTAAAAATCAAATCCTCAAAAACCTTTTCATAAAGTCTGCTTACGTCCCAACTCACCGCAATGACATCGTTGTCAAGGGCGCTTTCGACTCGAATCCGGTTGCTCTCTTTAGGTCAACACAGATCAGGGATATGAACGCATAGGTCAGCCACTTTCGTGAGGCCGGGTTTTGTTTAAGTGGCAGGTTTGGGCCGACATTACATTGGATAATGGTAGGTGGCTGATGTAGGCGTGCGCGTCATTGTTACACTTGGCGCCATCCATCACCGAATTAGACCTGGTCTCAGATAGGCCACAGATATCAGTTAAAGATGGCGTGAGCCCATTCAGGACTGCCGATCTTACTGAAGCACAGACATGGATCCAGATCATGTGTTGAGACGGTCTTTTTGTTCATACTTTGGATAGGCAACGACCTCATCGACTGTAATGGCTAGTTGTCGAGGGACTTGCCAGGCTGTGGGAAAATTACGTTTACCAAACTAGCATAAAATACAAGCTTAAGCAGTTCTAAACCCCGATATTCCAACAGCTGATGGATACAAATATAAGATTATTCATGAAACAGGTGGTTTGTGGGTTAAACAAGCATTGGACATCAGAGGAGGATGGTAACAAACAAACCAATCAAAATGCTTGACAGCAGCAGCCCGATGACATGGGAATGTGGTTTGAACTTCGAAGCATACTGTATTCGGTCAGCATTCCGAGGGGATCATGAATATGCCTACTTTTGATAGTAACATAAAGAGAATGGTGAATAAACTTGCTCAGTTTGGGAATTACTCAGCGGCTAGTCCAGGCGAGATCGAAGGGCCTTTTACGGTGTCAGTGGAAGCAAAAGGACGATAAAATGTTTACATTGTAGTCGTAACTGCCGCTGTACACTGTATCAGTTTCGGGGAAATGTAACTGCCGATAGTCAACGTTGATAGTTGTTACTAATGTGGCGAAATTACCAGTAAAAATACCAGTCCGTTCAAACAACGGTGCTTGGAAAGTTTTATTTATTTATACTTAGGTATCTAACTTAACTTCTAAACGTCAGTCGTAAACAATACACCATTAGAATTGAAAATAAATTCTCCAGCTTCCCACTGATGCAATACAACCGTTCTCCCGTTAGAACATACATCGGCGAACGCCAAAACAATGCTTACGTTCACAGTGTTGCACTAAAGAAGATCAGGCCTCCTGAATTGTCCTATAAAGGCGAAAATCCTATGAAAAAGTTGACAGGCCGTCCTAATTTGCACGTAAATCGAACCTACAATGCTACCCAACAACGTACCACTGCATGTATCAAGTGTATATTCTTACTGCCAATCACCAAACCCGACTGTACATCAAACAAGTCGCCGTACCTATCACTTCAACTCTGGTAGCTCACGTGATCGAAAGCCAGACAGATAGCTCTACAAGAACAGGTCAGCGAATACCGGTCAGATCGACTGTAATAAAGCAAGAGCCAACCCAATGATCCTCCTGAGTTGATCAACCGTATAAGACGCCAGGTATTTATTTCACATAAAACAAACAAACTGACTTCATCAATTTATCTGATTGCAATGTTTAATTGAAGCTATGCTGATTAATAATCACAAACCACCGAAATGTACCCGTAAGGACCTTGGGCCTGGTTTTCCAAACCAAGGTAATGTCAGCTTTATCAAGAAAACTACCGTTTGTTTCCTTCTCAGTTAATAGATTGGTTGTTATTTTCTAGCAGTAAACGATTGCGGTTAGAAAGAAAGTATAAAGTAAACATATCTTACAGACGCGATATTCATTTTACGTTAAGAAATTTGTTATTCGACAGAGATTCAAACTACAATACAAATGAACAACTAAACAGAAGGCTCACACCAAACATGTCGATCAATACTAACCCGGCGCATGCAGAGTGTGGAACCAACGAGGAGCATCCCGACACCACTGTACAACCGATGCAGACATGCCGGTGAGTAGCGCGCCGACATAGGAAAATCCATCCAATAACAGATTGTGCTTGAGGAAAGGCACATATGCTGTGGATGACAACGGGATTGAGTCCTGGGACGGTTTGGATGGCACAGGAGTGCGGCCTGGAATTTGAAACAAGCCCATGACTAGGTCCACCGTCTCATGCCAATACTTATAAATATACGTTGGAATGGAGCGAATCGAACGCCACGACTGACTCGACTCGTGTGTCGGACTTTTCTGTCGTGTTCCGGAGCTCAAATAACTCATAGCAATGCTCTTCGACGGATCGGTACGCTGCTTAATATCAGCCGCATCATTCTGTTCTTCATCATCGGCGGTCAAATCGTTCACGTACTTCTCGTAATCAAAATTTGCGTCGTCAAATTCCTTTACATAGGAGTCACTGAGACTGTATTCAGGATCTGGGTTCCGAATAACTTCCACACGTAATATGCCATAACGAGGCCAGGGTTCGGGGAGCGTATTTGGATCCCCTGGGGCATAGTGGTTGCGTTCGATTGGCTCAGGACGAAGGGATTCGATCAACGGATTGTCTTCTGAAGTTTGCGCCGGAAAGTGGGTTCGCAACTTGTCCAAGCAAGTGATGGGAGATCGAACAAACATCAGATGCAGGTGGATAAAGACGACCAAAGCCAGAAACGCCTTTGGAACAGGAATGAGCGATTATAATTGTCAATGAATACCGAAAAAGATCATGATAACATTTAAGAAAAAAGACGTTGGCTAACCAGAATAACACTGGCACCTTACCAAGTCGTTAGGGATAAAAATAACATCAACTCTGAGCGCTTACATCCTATCTGAGAACAAACTGTCGTTAATCGCTGTACATTAGCTTCTCAAGACAAGTAAAAACAATTCTTATGGAGTCGCGTTGAGCAGTCTGTGGTGTGATAGCCTAATGTTATGAGAAGCAGACATACATCACACAAACATACATACACGCCAGATGATGCAGACATATTCTCTGAACTTCCGGTCGGGTAAAGCAGCCAACGTTCAAGAACAATCATCAACCATAATTGTGCAACATGCAAACCTTGGAGCTGCAGCAAAAAGCTGCAATGCGTCACTTCAAAAGCTAAAGTTTAGTTTCATGTATGAGGTCAAGTACTTTCGATTGTCACAGCTTTCGTTTGGATTTTGTTAGCGCACAGCCCATTACTTCATATATAACAAATAATGATGGTTTCGGTGATTCTTCGGTAAAGTGGGCAAACTGCGAGATTAGAGTGGTTGATTTGCTCTCGATAAAATTTAATTTTGGAGGACATATGGGAAAGGAGGCTTCTAAAAGTTAGAATCAGCACTACGTTTTGGCCGGCAATCCTAGGCATAAGTTGAGTGATTTATGAAGTACACAGATGCACATGACAACCAAACCACAAACAAGTTGAGACGAGAACACTTTTCACCGAATTTCGATGAAACGTTGCTTAAACACTGCACGGCTTCGGAATTATTTAAGACCTAGAGGTGATCGCATCACCATACCTTCAAACAGAAAAAGGGTGATATTAACGCAGAAAAAAATAAGTTCACGTGTACAAGAAAACGGTGCTTTGTGCTCCAACCCAACGAACACTAACTATTTGTACACAGTAGTCACTGTTATGGTTGATAATAAAAAATTGTTTTACATAAATGTTCTGGGAGCAAGAATAGGATAACTTAATTAAAACTGATGATCAAGTATTACCAAAATAGCTACGGCGAAAAGTCTCAGTGAAGTAAAATATGATGTTGACTAATTTTGATTGCTATCTTCTATAGGAAACGATGCCTTTTCGAACAAGAGCGAGGCATAAATACAAAAACCCAAATGGCAACATCACACAGGACAGGCGAGCATGGCTCTGTTTTAAGGATCGCGGACCATTCACTTTGTTTTTCGCAGTCGGTTAGATTTGTAGGTAACGTTTGTTAACGAAGATTAAGGATTAGCCTTGATCAGTGAGGTCCAAAGTGATCAGCAACACTTCTTTTAACGGGAGAGGTAAACTAATAACAATGGTAGAAAAGTAATCAACCAGCGGTCACGTGGTAATTCAACCTTAAGTATGGATAATCTGTAACATGGTTCACAATTGCGGATACCATAATCAACGACAAGATCATTCATTCGTACTAGAACTACAACCGAACTTAATGGAGCATGCCGTCATTCAACAAAATAACGCACCGTACCACGCTCCATACAGCAAGCTATTTTGGTTGACTTAATGAATTTAATACAAATCTTCCAGTCAAAATCCTGTAAGGCAAAACTGGAATTTTTGCAAATACTAAACAGAAATCCATAATTCAGTAATAAAGAAGAGTTTCTCCAGTTTTGAAACGTGAAGCATCAGAACGGAATTTTTTACACAGAATCAACAACAAATTCGGTTAAGTTATGGGTACTATACAAAAAAGGCCTATATTG
>LOND01005179.1:4374-28836 GCA_014220965.1 Paragonimus kellicotti
ACAGTTTATAGCAGGCGTACACAGAATCATGCGTACAGAACGAAACAGGCGGGAAAGCATGGTTGCAGCCGGAATCCTTAGAGAGGTCCACACGACCGCTGGTAACTCTAAGTGATTAATGTGTTGATTTAGGGGAGCGCTCTCGGACGTCTGTTTATCTCATGTGTGTAAATGGCTCATGCGATGTTAGTAAATATGGCCAACCTTTTCTGTCTGTTGACAATATCAAAATGTTCTACACATCGCGCCAGCTAAGCAACAACGCTTACTGCCTAAAAAATATGCGACAGAACCTGGCATCATTGGAATCGTGTTGCAAAACATAGCTCATGACATTATCAGCGAGAATGTAAACATTACTTGTGGCTGTCAAATACCCGATCGTTCCGTCTTAATAGACGGCCATAATATGCAAACCTTCATTTCCGTTCGAGACCTTAAAATGCGATATTCAAACTTTTTCAGTTTCTTTGTAAAAGTGTGTTAACGTAGCGAAAGCTGATAGGATAATAGATTGTATCACGTTAACATTTAACCCACTGTCTGCGAGGCTGACTGTTCAAAAATATTTGCACAACCTCAACTTGAGTATTGAACCTTCATTTGCCGCCATCTACGCGTCTGACGAGCTTGTGCTAGAAAACCTCCGACGATCGTTTATCAAAATTATACTGGAATACTCATCCTCCTTTATCTACAACAAACGCCGTCAAAAGTAGATATTGGTCTACCCTGGGGACAAAACCTGGAGCTGAACCGTACACTCCTGTTTATGCTGATATATTCGAACGCCTTCACTACAGCGCTTGCCGTTAACTTAGAGCACAGCTCCCCATATGATGTTGGAAATAAAGCCTCCACATCACCAACCTAACTAACTCGGGAAAAGATACACGCAACTTTTTATTACAAAATATTCCTACTCTCGGGATAAACTTTGAAGTAAAATCAGAGCCGGTAACAACATTCAGCGTTTCAAAAGGAGTTTGGACAACTATCGTACGCTATTAAGCACATTGTCTGTGTTCAAACTTTGTGCACCGTTTGAAGAAACTTCTGAGTGTGGCCTGGAAAACATCTAGCTCTCAGTTGCAAATAACACACATCCGTTTGCACTAGCAAATTCTCCCCGTAAACAGCTTGCCGGAAACAGTTTTTTATCTCTCTCATTTACCCGCACCCTATCTGAGATCTGGTCAACTGCATACTCACGAAACAGTTGAAAAACCGGCATAATTGTAGTCGTGTGCGGTACTGTGCACGCATTACCCAGATGGCTGGAGAATGTAACATTAGAGCTACTCAGTAGGTTCAGCAAGATGATCTTACGTAGAATTATATTTGGAACAGGCCCAGAAACAGCAGGTTCGTAATCCGCATATATATACGCCCATTTGTAACAGTCTATTTATCCCGGTACGCCTTCACGTTCCAATTATTCGTAACCGCCATTAACCAATTACTGAGCATCACGCAAAAACTGCTCACACAAAACTTTGCAAGAAAACACAAAAATACCCTACCCGTATACCTTTCAGATCCCATTGGAGCCTCCAGCTCTCCTCTCTGTTGCTTGCCCTGCCGCAATCCCCCTTGTTAACCACCTGACAACTCCCGCGTGTTACAAAACATGGATGTCAGTTTAAACATCTGTTTCATAAGGCAAACTGGCATCGGAATTCGGTTATAATATTGTTATCGGAAAATAATGTAATAATTATTTAACTGCGTTGTATATTTTTTTAGCCAGCACAAACTTATTGATATCGTTTGAGGCTTTTGTTTAAATATAATCACGTCTGCATTATCCGTCATAGTACGTGTGATCACTTCACATGTTCTCATTCAACACATAGAACTGCGCTCTCTTTCTTACTCCCACAAACATCCATTACACGGAGGAAGCTTCTGTGACGAATGGATGCTCTAAACCCTATATTGACTGAACAGTGTGCGAGATTTTCAACTTTTGGACGTTTTCGAGCAATTGGCAAAGTCCTGTTTTGGGATATGCCCAACAGTTCGCCAGACCTTGGCGTTTCCCGTTTTTCCTTGTCCGGACCGATTTGTTTCTACAATCGACCACTAGCAAAATCACTTGACGATGCAGTTGGACGTAATTTCCAGCGTGACGTTGAGTTATACGAAATATTTGTTATAACATCCGGTCGAAACCAACTGGTGCACACGGGTTGAAGTTAGTTTCGTAAGATAGCTTTCTGCTATGTTTCCGGCGCCGTTTTAGCTTTCCTTCGTCAAAGTTCTGCGTTTGGTTCAATGGGTCTTTGTTTCACGCATGCTTATGTTGTTTCCGTTTACAAAACTGTTTTCGGAACCTATACCTCTGAAGAGCGCTGTCCCGCGGTTTCTCCGCGTTACCTCAAAGTTTGTCCGGAAGTGTGAAAAACATTCAGTAAAGATGGCCGGCCTATACGTTACGCAACCCACACATAATCTTGTGAAAGGTAACTTGATGCAACATCACATCTTTCGAACAACTATTTAGAATATGCGTATTATTTTCTTTCCTAACGCGTGTTTCAATGTTTTGTAAACCGCAGTTTTTTCTCCATGATCACGCCTGTTTTCTGCTGACGGATTTTACATTTGTCGTATTGTGTAATTCCTATGAGTATATTTATTATTATTGTATCGCCTGTAACTATCAGCATTGATCGCGCTAACCCGAGCGTAGTTCTCACGGATGCGTTGAGGAATATACGTTACTAGGAACGTACACTGATGTCAGTTGCACCGTCGTTGGCAAGCTCGACGTTTTGCTTCCTGTTGTCCGTTATATGTTTTAACCTAATTCACGACCGCGGAGACAACTCGGGACAGCTTACCTTAGAAGCAGGGGTTCCACAGATAGTCCTGTAAAAGCAGGCAACACGGAGAAGCGTGAGCTAATCGCTCAGTAGGACAGGCACAGGTCTCAAACAATCTAAAACCAGAATAGCGCCGACAATATTGCTACACGTTGCGTTAGATCGCAACGTTTTGTCTGGCTTCCTATAGAGGCGCATACTTGCCTTTGGTTCCAGTAGTCCACCAAATATCAGAAAACTTGAGTGCAAATCCTTACAGTCACCGAACCTAACACATTCTCACGGTCAGTTGCCTGTTTGTCACGCGTCCGCCTTGACACTGTCTGTCTGCTACCATCCTCAGATGACTTTACTTATGTGACTACTGTATTCTGCCGTTTTATCCGCTGATGCGTGATCGCACCTTTTATAAACGTTCTACTGGAGAAGGTCGCCAGTGCGTTCTTTGAAGGCAGAATCGCCAAATCTTTTCTACCACCCACAGTCACGACTCGTCGTGGAATGTAGTTCAAACTTGACTCTGACCATTACTTTAGGCAACCGATTAATTGTTCCTACATCAAGAAGACGACTCACCATCACTTCCCTAATGGACTAGTCAAACACCTTCGTCGGCAACTGGGACGTCATTAATAGCCTAATCCGGCACAAAATATGGAGCGAGCATCTTTCCCTGGTTCTTCGTAGTATTCAATCCACTGAAGTTGATTATCCACCACTGTTCATCTCCCTGGAGAATGGATTAAGCCTCCGCCGAACTCAGTGGTTTATAGTTCACGTTTACGCCAAAGTGCGTCAAACCGTCAGCTGACACTGCTTCTTTAACAATACGGCCGATATGAACTATCTCCAAATCCAATCACTTGCAAGATTTGTTAATGCACCATGATGCTGTCAACAAACAACTACAGCCACTATACCTCAATCTCTTCAAAGTAGCTGTGCGTGACAAATCATATGAATTGTGAGAGTTGAGCTAAATGATGACATGTCCAATAACTTGCCGAAATCAGCCTGCACGCAACAGGAAGTTACCCTACTTATTACAATGTTAACAACAAACAACCCCCTCTAGTTCGCAGCCGTATCGCACCCACTCGCAACCAAAAACCTTCGTGCTCCTGGATAACGCAAATTGCACAGAAGATGCTACATGATTTGATTGAAGATTTGACATGTTACAATGGGTGGCATATTTACGGTATTTCTCCGTGGTTTTCATCCACAGAAACGCCACTGACAGAATGTCGTACCGTTCACAATGAGCTTTAATCTTTGTTAATTTATTTTCGTATATGTATACACCATTCCATTGCCGTCAGCTGTAATTCTGTTCAAAAGCATTCAAGTCACTTGTAGTTTTACTGGCTACGGTGACAAGAGACGGAATTTTTCGTTCACCGCCTGATTTTTTTCCGTTTTCGTCTAACTGTAGGTTAGGTCACTGGCATCGAAATATTCTGGATCCGCGAATCTACAGGTCGTTGACGTCCAACGTTTCGTTGTGGTAAATTAGTGTTTTCATTCATAAATTCTATTGCAGTGGGAGGTATCAGACTGATCCAGATTTTTGATTACATATATCAGTCGACTACCTTTTAGAACGACAAGCACTTCTAAGCACGGCTGCATTGGTATCATTTCAGTAATATTATTTTCAAGTAGGATCAATGCATTTTGGTCACTTCCTTGGATACGTGGTTCTTCTGAACGGATTGCATTTGTGAAGAATTTCAGAGCAAACCTTTGCACGCATCCAACCACATGTTTCTTGACCTAAGCGAGCTGTACATGTAGTTGTAAAGCATCTGAAGGTATGGATGCCCTGTGAATGACTACTGTAGTTAATGCACCGGCCAATGCTCAGAGGTTGTTATTTGAAATGAAATCAGATTCAAGGTATTTGAAAAAGCTTGAAAAGCTTCACCACCCTAGGATTCATGTTAGTAAAGTAGCACCACATAGTCTGCTGCTCGAATAAAAAGACCAAACACTGCGGCAAAGATGGAGTTTTTGTGAGCACGTTTTCTATCACATCTGCTGTATAGCGGTTCCATCATGGCAGTTACCCTCTACATTCCCGTTTGCGATCGTGCATCTCCTACAATCTACCGATTTATCATATAACTTCAAGTTGTGCAGTACTGTGGCCCTGTCCGCTTTTTTAGATGTGTGAATTTTCTACGGAACCTGTGGATTATGTAAGTTTAAATGGTTCCTCTCCACAGACCTCACAAACCAGATTACCTTATGTAGGTGTCTCCTGACAATTACCAATCGTTTACCTGGCCTTTCTGAAATGTTCTCCGCAGGGTTGAGTACACGAGCCTGCTGAGAAGAAAACAATTAACTAGGAGGCTGTCAACATGGCCCACAAACAACAGATGTATTGAGTAAATGGGTACGCATCTTGTGAAGAAAAGCGCTTCGGTAGTTCATTTTCGTCCTCTCAGATAAGGATGAGAAACATACAGAACCACTGTCAATATGCAAGTGCACACGATGCACAGTGACGTTTTTTCGCTTTGTTGTTAATCCTTTCTGTAGTTGGCCAACTTCGTACGACAGCCAAGTGTGGAATAGGTCCGAAAAACAGTGACTGCAAAGTGAATATGCCTGGACAGACGAGGGCGTAAATTTAACTGATTTTGCTGTTAAATTATTCATTATGCTGCATGCAAATATATTTCTTTGCCAATAAGCAGTTCTGTCACAGGGTAGTCGGAAACTTCAAGGCGTCGGGAAAGCGGTAAGGGATAATTTAAACTGCGTCCGAGGAGCACTTAAAGGTGCACTTTCCTGCTTTTTGACTGCTGTAGTTTGATATGGTGATGAGGCATTCCATGACTATTAAATTCAGCATATATTTGCCATGGCCTCAGATTAGTTCAGTTCGGTTTGGATAACATGGCTTGAAGCTAGTTGCTGGTAGACGTCGAATTTCTCGCATCAAAAAGCTCCCAGGTTCCCACCATGCTGAGACAAACGGAAAAGAACAAATTCCCCGCAATAGTGCATCAACATGTTCGATGGTATGTAGAACACACGTTAGTATAAAATGCGCAGTGAGAATATCCTCGATCAATTTCTCATCAGAATCATGCAAGCAATCTTTTGGGTACCAGAGTTTTGGATGATGGAAGGAAACGATGCTGAAGTCACCCTCAGTAACCATAGTATGCTCAGGTTAGTAGAGAGGATCGGAGCCAATACTGGTACCATCATGATCTCCGTCAGGCTCCTGAATGACAGCACTGAACCCAGTTACGGGAACGGAAAGACAGCTACGGAGGAACAAATAGCCAACTGAAGAAGTTTCACGAAAATTGCCTACGGCTGGTGATGAGGTAAAACTGAGTAGCATAACAAAAATGCGGACAGAGAAAAAGAGGGAAAGTAGCTACCACTCCAAATAGATCTCGGTAACTTTATCGTCACTCCAGATCCAGAGATAATGCCAACCAATATGTATCGAGCTTGCGCTCAAGGTCTGTAACCGTGGTGGCTAAAGCCACATCAGATGGGAGTTCGTTTCAGCTGTTCACAACTCTATATGAGAAAGATTTGACCCGCATTTGAGTCACAGCACTTTCCCTCACAACCTCGAGGTAGCGCCCTCCGAATAATAAATTTCCGTCGCGAGTATACGGCCACTTTTTCTCCCCAGACAATCCACCTAGGACCTCAGAGACTCCAGTTTCATATATCGTTTTCTTCCCTCCTTCTAAGAAGAAATTCAGGCGTTTAAATCTGGTTCAGCACTCTATTCTCCGGAATTCTCCAAAGAATTTCGTAAGCCGACGTGGCGCTCTCTCTAGAACTTTAGCACCATTCGGCAAATGAGAACAACGGGCCTGCACACAACATTCAATATGTGGTACCACGTAAGCCTTGTACTGAGACACAAAGACGCTGGATCTTCTCGAGGCTACTGTCATCTACCATTGACAGAGTGTCCGAATTGCTTCATGGGTCGCAAACAGACACTGAGTGGACATATTTTATTCACCGGCATTCTGAATTCACAGGTCCCTCCTATGGGTGATTCTCTGGATAAGCGCGCGTTTCCTCAACCCTTCAATCCATCTAAATCCTCGACCTTGATCATCGTAAGTTGTTTACACTGCGCATCACCTAACGGGAATTCCCAATCAACTGTTCACTAGTGAATTTCATTGAGACCTCGTTGCATGGAAGACTCGTTCGAGCACCCCACGAATTTCACATTATCTGCAGGCATATAGCAGAGGCTGATGATCCTCTTCGTCATATCATTTATGTATAAGAGGAAAACCAAGAAAATAAGTGACTTTAATGGAAAACCACTGGTGGTATGTGCAGTGTGTGATTCGGAGCCTTTCATTGCAAACAGACACTGTTACTTTGTAGGAACGCTTCCACCCATGCCAAATCACCGAGCGATGAGTTAAACGCTCCAAATTTCAACATGAGAAATTTGAGTTAAAGAGTCCAAGGCCGTCCTGAAGACCGAATGGCACATATCAAAATATTCTTTTCTGCTCAGCGGTAGTGGTTTCATCTAAGAACGTCAGCAAGTTAAAAAATCGAGGTCGCCAAATTACGAGACCAGGCTGCTGAGCTATCAACGATCCCAGCTTAGTGATGTTGTGTTAGCTTGCCCCGAAATATCTGCAGAAGCCTGATCGATCAAGTGATAAAAATGACCAAAATAAGATAACGCCGATTAAGAGTTGTAACGGTAGCGGATAGGCTAAAAAGGTATGCGTACAAATAAAACGGAAGACGTATCAGTGAAATAGGAACGACTCATTGATAAGCCGAAGTCCACTGAATTGAATGTGCTGATACACCGGAGAAGAGCAGCACCAAAGAATAAGTTTGGTGAACGACCGATAGATAGTTCCGCACGCGGCGTCCAATGACGAACGATAGACGCTGACAAATCAGCCAGTATGCGAAGCTAAAATGTTTCACCGTGAAATTGCTTTATCAGTCAAAAAATCCACACAGAGAAGAAGGCAGAGATGGTGCGCGATAACTTTGGTTTATTTTTGTAGACGATTAAGTTCAAAAAGTGACTGTGATGATTTCAAACGAGTATACATATGAAGTCGACAAAACGGTGTATGCAAAATGTACGAAAACGAAGTATGTAATTTAACTAGGAACCGTGAACTTTATCGATCCTTTCAGGCATATTCAAGATAGTGGACGTAAGTTTTGAAGGCCTACAGTTCGAGGCCACGTCTATGCTGTTCTCTGTGTAACGGTGGGACAGCGACTACTACTCGGTCCACAGATAGCTTGGCTTCACCGTGCGATTTATTAGGTAAACTGGCAAACGGGACAGCCAATACATCAGCAGTTGTCCTTAGACTTGCCAGATGGGTGTCACCTGGACGTTGTGCTTTCGTATCATTCAGCCTAGCCAGGTGATACGCTTCCCCCATCAAGGAAAAATCGGGCGGATCATCTACTTGCGGTGATCCACCGCTATTCCTTATATACACATTCTCAATGTATGGGCATGCACGGGTGGGAGGCTCATCGTTGCACTCGTCTGTACTCCAGATAACTTCTACGTCCGCTTTTGCGCTGTCTCTTCCAAATATCCTACAATTTATGTTTTGAACCTTGCTTGCTCGGCGCTTCCACCAAGATGGCTGCCAGCGACGGATAATCCTTCGCAGTGAGGAAAATTGATAACCAACTTCAGTAAATTGGCTTCAAGCTTAACCCAAGTTATTTAAATATCATTGCTATCCCCATGTTCTAGCCATTAATTAAAATTCGCCTCACTAATAATCTTTTCAACGGTAGTTCCTCTGTAAGCCCAGTGGGTCATGTCCAGGTGTTTAACGTCAGCTGACATGGATGTCAGCCTAATGACTCCTTGATCGCTTCGTCCAGCGGCCGCTCGCTTTACTCGGGTTCCTATTTGTTGTCACATCCAGCACAGCCGTCTTCTGGTTAGGAGTCCATCGAGTGTGTGGAGTCACGTGCTAAACTAAGGTCTTGGTGCGTAGGAGTTTGAAAAGGGATTCGCCAAACGACCCTGCCGGTGCATGCTCATATTTCCAGCCTACTTCCGGTGCGTTGAAATCTTCGAGGAAGATAATCCTCTGTGCTCGGCTAACCTAATCGTTCAGCGGTGCAATCTGCTCGTTGTCCGCGGAATCTATCGCGAATGGACGCCTATGGACGCATGCTGCCAACGCTGTTAATTTCAGCAGTCTCACGAAATAAACAACTGCTTTTACTATGGGCGTCCTAAGTACTGTGCCAGATCGTTGTTCGTGGTGCGGCGCCATTAGAACCAAGGACCCTCCTCCGGTTTCTCCATTTCACCCATCCGTCCGGTATATACGGTATACAAATGGACGGAGGTTTTCAATAGTCATCTTCCCTTCAGCCACGATTCGGTAACCGTAATGTAACCTGTATCGGTGACAACGCCTTGACAGTCTCCTGCCTTGCTCCCAACACGGGTAATCGCCACTCACCCACGCTCCTAGGGGCTGATTCATGATTGTGAAGGAGACGAACTCAAACGCCACGTCCGCGGGCCCCCGATTTTTCGAGGGAGGTTCAATCACTCCCTGTGGTTTGGCCCGACCCTCTGAACCAACCCTTACCGTGAACTGCTCTGACCTACTTGATCGCGACAAATCTTGGTGTATAATTTGTAAGAAAAAGCTAGATGGAAGACCTCCGTACACAACATCCGCTTGGTTCGCACGTGGAGATCTTCACAACGTGTATACTGGATGGATAAACAATGCGGTCCCGCTGGAAACGCTACATCCTTCCTCGTCCCGAATCGGTTTTCTGAGGATATCAAAATCTTCTCGTTTGTCGTGTCCCTGAGGGTCCGGGCAAATGACGAGAGGTTGTGTCTAGGTCGACGGTTGTCAAACTCAACCAACGTGGGTCTGAGTTTGCGGATAATCAGGGCAGTCTTCTTTCATCATTTCCCCAACCCCAAACCCCTGTCAAACGTCACATGCTGTGAGATATTTACGGTATTGCACAGCGTGTCCCTCAGTGGCCTCCTCTTATTACAAATTCTAGTACCTCATGGATTAACAAATTTTGCCCTTCGTCAATGTATGCCTGACTAACTTTCCTCAAGTGTGCGAGGGTTTTTTCCACGATTCATCAGCCCCATTTCAATGCACAAAAGATCTTTGCTTACTCGCTGAATCTTCACCAACGGGGTGTCGAACTGCTCGGTCCATCCACCAGTTTTTCTGCCCAATAGCGTGATGGTAGAAGACGGTTCATTCTCCACTATTGTTGTCTTGAGGTCGTTTTTATCCATCACCTCGCCTTAATATTTTCCGTCCCATGATGTCCCCGAATTTCCTTTTCACAGCCATTAGCTTCCTCCCAAAAATTAGGTTCCGGCACATCGCTGACAGAGAGCGTATGTTCATCCAGCCGGCTTTTGGTCTGGTCATGTTCATGCTCACCAATGTTGAGCGATTCCTGGCTTAGACTATCTTCTTGGATTAACGGCGTTGAGGCTGGATTGCCGAGGATCTTAGGACCAAGATTGCTAGCGAGAAAAGCGGGGCATGTCCACCTGAGAATCGCATGTCCCGCAAGTACTGCATAGGCACAGTCCTCCGGGTAAGTATATTTTGGGTGACACCAAACGTTGCAAGTGTCACAACAGTTGCCTTTCTCCTGCATTCCCAAAGAGGAGTCGTGGTTTTGGCCGGGATTCCCATTCAATTGAGAAACGATTGCGCAACTGTCGGCAACATCGCGAAAACATGATCTGGTGATCATGAACATTACAGAACGTGATAACAGGAGATAAACAGAGCATTCCACGTCCCGGTGACTCGGTAAATATCTTTCATCCCTTCAATAAAGCCCGGGGAAAATAAGAGACTAACTGGGTATAATCATTTAGACCCGACGCCCAGTAAGTCTTACTAGAGGTACGAAGAAGCAGCCAGCACAATTGATAACCTGGGTCCTTTCTGTCAACGTATATTAATAAGCCTTAGAGTAATTCTTACCTAACTGCCCCTCGAACCTTTGAATGTCGTTGAGAAATGATTGGTTTCCAAGCAGGAGGTTGATCTGCAAGTTTTCAAACCACGATCTCACCGCCAGAAAATTTTTCACAGTTGGCCTTCAACACAAAAGCCTTACTGATTGACTATGCGAAAAACTTCGGTTCCTCCAGTGAGCACTTACAACAACGAATATCTCCCTCTCACATCAGAGGCATCGTTTCAACACATCAAATTTAATGCTAGAGGGGTTCAAAATCAAGGTATCCATTGCTGCGTTGCAATATGTTTGAATATATTGCCTCGTATTTCCCAGACACCATTTTTGGTGAATTGAGGCGTCTTTATCATCCTTAATGTTTCACTCATAGAAAACCGGAGCTAGCATCGGTTTGTATTGCCGTTTGTACTGGTTTGTACTGGTTTACTGGGACGCAAACACACTTGTGTCCACAGTTATGCTGCGAACTTTACGCTATTATTGTACGCAGAACAAGACAGGCACAATAAAATAATTACTTATCCACTCACGTGTGCTTGAGAGTTCAACTGCTCCATCACGGAAACCTGGACGTGTTGTGGACTGGAATGATGACTCATAAACGCGAGCGCATGCGTAGCGTGGTAACTATCGTGTTGGACAATAAAGATTGTGCTTTATTGGACGCCTTCTCGCTACATAAGCATGAATATCACGTTCCAATCTATCTTCAACAACGTGCGTCCTGTTTTTGTTCACATGTTTTCATCATACCATATGGCCGTAGGTTGAAACAGCTGCGTGATAACGTCAGGTGCAATCGTTTTTAGGAATGACATTTCGTCGACCGGTTTCTACCTGAAATACTGACAGGGAAACAGACTGAACATATAATTCAGATATATAACTAACCCACAAACGTGGTGGCATAGCTTTCATTGAAATTTACTTTGATGTTTAGTGTGCAAATGTAATGCAAACGCAATGTAGTTAGAAATCACAACCTCATGTATGTCTCCGGAACCAAGCAAAATTGAGCGTATCCGCAGAGTGGGATTGTGTACTCCAGTATGAATTTTCGATGGAAGAATTTTCAGAACGCAAAATTGGTTACGAAGGTCAGCATGTTGATTTAATGAGAAAAGTGCAAGGCATTTTTCTAAACAAAAGTGCGAAGATGTGCAATATTTGGGTATACCCAATTTTTCTCACTGCAACACAGATATTACACGCACGAATGTACACACTTGTTCTGAACAATGTATTTTAATATTTCACGAAACTTTTGAAAAATATGTTTCCGCACCCAAATGGCAATTTCCAAACTATTTTGGCCTTGAACCACTATACCAACGAACTGCAAAATTACCCGATTTTATGTTACAATCTGATGTGAGCACTTTAAAAATATCCCTCGGCATATAACCCTTGGATTCCTTATCAAACCTCCCTCTGTGTATCGCCCACAGCGCGAGAAAACGCTTTTGTTGCTTTGATGAACAGATTGATTCGCTGCTCAATATAATCCCTGTAAATTAGGCCTTTCTGGTATTACGCTTTTACGATCATTTGCTTTAACAAACAAGTCACCAGATATTACTTGCGGCCGTTTTTAGGCCTAGGTTATTTTTACTTGCGTGCAATCCTGTAGAATATTCCTATATTTGAAATAGGCTTCCGAATCAATCAGAGCCAGTAACAACATTCAGCGTTTTAAAAAGGGCCTGAACAGCTATCTTACATCACAAACATAATGTCTATCTTCAAACTTGTGTATCTTCTGATGACCTTTCTTGAAAGTGGTCCGGAGAACAATTAGCTACTCACCTAAGACAAATTCAGGAAAAAACAGTATTATAACTCACATTATGTGTATGCCGATTCGTAGTAATCTGTCCCCCTGATGAGCCCATGAAAAACTCGGCGTAAAATTCCGCGTAAAAAAGGGTCAGATCGGGGTCAGCACGCCGGTGAGTTGTGATTGGCTGAATGTTGCCACCTACGCACGGTTGCTGCTCGATGTCACGGAGGTGTCCAATCAAATTTCTACGAACTTACCATGCGAGGCCCGGTGATGCAGGGTGGAGGGGACTGATCGATATGTGTGGTTTTGTCGATTGGTTGGATCTGTTGGGTCGTATGGCGTAGTCGTGAACGGAGTCGAATGACGCATTCATTCGTGAGGTGGTAAAGCTGTCGACGCGGACTGCTTCTGATCGATACGTGCACCGGTTGTTGACAAGCCCTGAGGCTTTCATTATCGAGGTGAGTTGCTGGTTGCGCGTTGATCCTTTTTAGGGTGTATTCTTTCGTGCATGAACATGATACCTCTGTAACAATTTTTTCTAATCTAAATATGCAAGCAGTTTTCATACATTCAAATAATTGAGTACACGGTATCTTAGAAAGTGCTTATGATGCTGGTTGTTTACGTCTTATTGAGCAAATTTAATGCGCATTGTATGCGCTCGGTGGAGCAATGGGATGTTTACGAAAGGTTCCTTTTTTAAATTGTTTATTTGTGTGATTGTAGTTCACCTGTACTGTCCTATTGTTCATTACAGCTACCTAAGAATGTTTGGAAGTCGAAGAACACATAAGAATTCAATACAATTGCCATCGAAGAGGACTGTCAACCGCTGGAAACGGCGATGCATACTGGCGGTGAATTCCGGTGATCGGTTTGAAGGTGGTGTCCTTACAACAGTACCGACGAAGAGTAAGCGTTTTTCCAACTGTTATTTCTCGTTTAGATGACGTTGCTCACAACGAAACAGGTGATAGCAGTTCCTCAATTGCATGCGACTCAGGGGATTGTGGAACAGTGTCCAACGTGATAGAAGGTTTGAAAGAATGGGTATCAGAGTATGAGATTCCCAGGAGAGCAGTTACAGCGCTTTTGCGAATAATCAATCCTTTGGCGAGGTCTATGCCAACTGACGTTCGTTCTTTGTTGAGTACGCCACGTGACTGCCCCTCGAAATTGATAGCTGGTGGGACTTATGCTCATTTCGGCTTGCAATCTGCCCTATCACGCTTGCCGTACGATGCATCACTGTTGAATGCCAATGAAATAGCCATCCAGTTGCACATTGATGGCGTTAGACCTTTCAAGTCGTCGAAGTTGCAGTTATGGCCCATACTTTGTAGACTAGTGAAGCCGGTTACAACCTCCCCTTTCATGGTTGGCGTTTTTGCTGGTCGAAGCAAACCTTCGAATGTGAACGAATATTTGTCTGATATGGTCGCTGAACTGTGTACTCTGACATCACTTGGGAGTTACCGTCGGTAACCTGCAGTCCAAGAAGAAGTTGGTTATCAGCAGCATTATTTGCGACTCGCCAGCCAGGGCTTTTGTAAAACGGAAGCCAGAGCACACTGGATACGCCAGTTGTGATCGCTGTACGCAAAAAGGTGTATACACTGATCACAAGGTTACTTATCCTTTAACAGACTGCCCTAAGCGTACAGACGAATCATTCCGGTGTGCCAGGAAGCATAGGCAATCTCCGTTTGAGGCCCTACCGTTGGATATGATACACCATTTTCCGTACGACTACATGCATTCCGTTTGCCTCGGTGTAGTACGAAGGCTGATGTCATTATGGCTGGAATCCCCTTATAACAAAGGCATGCGTTTGGAGAACTGACACCGCTGAACATGTCGACTTGAACATAACAGCATGCTCTCGTCTACTTAAAGACGACTTTCCAAGAGTTTGTCGAGGATGGTCGGAGTTTAAAAATTGGAAAGCTTGTGAATTTAGGCAATTCCTATTGTACATCGGACCATGGGTGTTAAAGGGAAGTATGCCTGAAAAGAATTACTCCAATTTCCTGGACTTATCCATAGGGATTTATGTTCTTGCCCATCCGGTTTTCAGCCGATCTTTGCTTCAGTACGGAAATTCTTGCCTGCGCAAGTTCGTGTACGAATTTTTCCATTTATATGGGGCAGGGGAAATGACGTACAATGTCCATTCGCTTGTACATTTGGCGGACGACGTAGAACTCCACGGCGAACTCGACAGGTTTTCCGCCTTCCCCTTCGAGTCGTACATTTACCACGTTAAACGTATGCTATCATTCCCATGCCAATCCCGTTGCCCAGTTGTGCCGCAGGTGGAAAGAATGGCGTACAACGGCGAAGGTGTTTGGGACCGTCTGGCTGTTGCGTGTTGGATCCCGAAGGAACGAATGCAATAAACGGAGGTTGCCCCTTAACACTGGGTATTTCCAGTGCCGGTCCCAATAACGTAATCATTGCATACAACCTGCCCCACCTTATTGTTGACATTGACGATGCTGACCCAAATCTACCTGTTCTGTATTGCAAGCGTTTTCAAACTATTACTGACTTCTGGGTGCACGGCATCTCGTCTTCCATGTTGTACATATTTGAGGTAAACGAACTCAACGATCAGTTGCATCGCGTACATTTTTCTGATGTTCTATGCAAATGTGTTTTTTCATCGTCATCCAGTTCACTTGTTATTCCACTTTTACATACGTTCAACAAAACATTAATAAACATGAATCACTGAGACGAGTTCGTGTATTCTTCTTCTGCTAGCGTGAACATTGTTACCCACAACTAACGAAATGCTATTCATTTTCAGATATGGACGGGAGAAAGTGTTACTGTGTAGTAAAAATTGACGCCGACGACAACGAAGATGTTGCTGTCATCAGCAGCACTGGCTTAATGCTGCGCGAACAACAGCAGTCATTCCGCGACTCCCTGGAAGTGCGTACTACAGGTATGCACGGAATCATTTGCAACCGAAATCAGACGACCCGAAGTTACCAGTCAAGCATACTGGTTACCACAAGTAAGTATTACTTAACATCAAACGTCCCAACATTTCATTGCAGTTGACTTCGAACATGCCAGGGAAATGGAAATCCGTTACACTTGCGGTAATCTACCTTCCAGCGATGACACAATAAACATGGGTTTACCCCAGAAACGACGAATGTACGTTCGTCCTTCCAGTTATGTAACATTTCACCAGTAAACAACCACGTTTTGCGGACGATGACAGCGATGGAGACCATAGTGCCAAGAAAAGAAATTTTGGACCTACTGCTGTCAATTATTCCGTCCCGTCATGCAGCACCGAACACCGAATACCCATCGGCGGCGTAACATACGGTGCACACACTATAGTCCAAAACGACAACAGTAAGAAAACAATACTTCGGTTTCTAATACTCGCAGGAAGTTGCTTAGGAGAGGCGGTTACTAAGACTGACTTACAACATTTGAGTTCATCTTTCCAGACTGCTTTAAATGGTGAGAAAATGTATTTTGCACCTCACGCACTCCCTTAGAGCTATCTCATTGCGTCAATGTACAGATGAATGCACTACGTGCGACCATAGAACGACTGACAGCCGAAATCACGCGACTGGCGAACAAACAGATACCTTCTTTGCCATTACCTGTGACTTCGGTAACACAATTACAGGAAACGGATAGAAAAATGTTGGATTCCAAGTTCCATTCCGCAATGGTGAGTGTGAAGCTTAGTGACCGGCTAATGTTCTGCTTACAGGCTGATTATTTTCGGGGTATCAGTGCCCCCAGTGCTGGAGCCCTGCTTAGGAATATGCTGGAACGACTGATGACCAGAGCGGTGGCCGCGCAAATCACGTATTCCGGTGCACATCACACGTTCGCATTCAAACGAACACAACTGAAAGCCTTTTTACTAGGTAAGACCTGCCATAGAGCCTTAATACGGAACGTACCTAGGGCAAGTACATGAAAGAACGGAATACGCAACCACCCCTGACAGCATGCTGAATGAATATTGTAAAGGGTGGCTACATTGCGCAAGGGACAAACGACATGCACAAAATACTGCGCACGACAAAGTGAGGACGCTAGTCAGGTTTGTGTGCAGTAGCATGAAGATATTCTTACTTATACAGGAGAACATACGGATTGTAGATCTGGATGAACAGGATGCTTTCGACCAGGATGCGGATTAACCCTTCCCTTTTTACATGTTGTATAACTATTTCCCACTAATATATGTTATTTGTCTGCATTGTACTCGTTGTTTTCCCTCAATGGCATCTTGAAGAAGGCCCTATGCTAACGGCTGGTTGGGTTTATAGACTATAGGGAGAGTGGGGGATGTAAATCGGATGAAGGGTATGCGGTAGGTTAATAACCCGGCGAAATACTGGTTAGAACAGCTGATTTAAACGTGCGTTTAACTGAGTTGCTATTGGTCCGTACAACCTCTGCATCTGATTGGCTAAAAAACGGCGTGAAAAACGCTTTCGCTGTGGACACGACCCTTTTTCCACTACGATTTCACCGGATTGGCTGCTTGACAAAAAAGCGAAAATACGCGTGGAAAATGGAATTGTGCTCATAGGATAGTTACTAGTATCCGACATTGACGGGTTACTTGACTGGCATACAAAAACTCTCCACAGAAAACTGTGAAAAATACTCCCCACGTTTACCTTACATAAGTGCATTGAAACCTCAATTCACATCTCGTGCTGTCTTCCCTGCCTCAAACCCTACTCGTTAACCACTATTAACCGTTTTGTGCTATGAAATATAGATTCTAGCTTGAACATTGACCTTATAAAACAAACTAATGTCAAAACTTCGTACGGAATTTTGATTATCACGTGATAATCATTCTAGAAGTAGCTGCTGGTTACCCAGTCATCGTGGAATACTATAACAATTGTCTGCCAATATTATACACTTTATTAAAAGGAACATAAAATATTAATATCGCGTGAAGTTCGCGTCAAGAGAATATTACGCCTACATTACCAGCCATATTACATGTGATCACTCCGCATTTCTCCATTTAACACGTAAGATTGTGTTCTTTTTCTCACTCTTGAAAACATCCGTTATGCGAGGAAAATTTCCGCGATGAATGGACGTTAGAAACCCCGTATTGACCGAGCAGTTCGCGAGATTTTCAACTTTTTGACGTTTTCGAACAATCGAAGAAGTCCTGCGCTGGAGTCTTGCTCAATTCTTCGCCAGGATTTCGGAACTTCCCGTCCTCCCTCGCCCAAGCCGAATTATTTCAACATTTTTCGACGCTAATTACGTCAAATAACGGCGAAATCCTTCGAAGATGCATTTGCACGTATTTCCCGGCATGACCTTGAAATATTTGAAACATCGTCCCTACATAACCTTGTATAAGAAAAATTAATGTAACATCTCATCTTTTGAACTGAATCTGTGGAACAAGCGAACTATTTCCTTCCCTGGTGCGTGCATCAAACTTTCGTAAACCGCAACCCATTTCTCTCTGATTACGCTTTCTTTTGTCAGCAGATTTCATGTTTGTCTTATAATGTAACCATTTGTTGCTTTGTACCGTCCTGTAGTTACCTGTCATGATCGCGCGCATCCGAAAGTGTCTATCACGAATGCGTAGAGAAACATATTAACAATATTATTCTTATTAACACTATTATTATTGATGCTGTCAGACATACCTTCTGTGGCCGACGCAAAATTGCTGCTTTGTTTACAAATTCGCTTTGCACCCTTTTCAACTACTCCCAGTTGTTTTGCACATTTTTTGCACGACTAACCTCCGTGTTTCGTGAAAGTATCGATATTTAGCTGTAAACGTTCCATATCGAACGAAACTTATGGACCATGTTGATGCGCATGACAGAGAATGAGGTCCCTCTCGAATATTCTTTTGTCAACTACTTCCGTATGTGACAGAAGGCATACCTATTTTGGAAGTTTAAAGTTCCCAGTCTCTATATTTGGATCATAATAGGTGTATCTGTCTGAAACGTTTAGTCGGGTGTACTGTTAATGCCCGTCAGCATTACTTGTTTTATTTTGCACTATTTCCGCTTGTTAAGAAGGCTGGATTTTCCATTCGACCAAAAATTCTGGCTGATGCGGATTTGGTTTGATCCACTGAAAAGAAGAATGACCAGTGAATGACGAATCCGAAAGTTGAAGGTAAGTGTTATAAATATGCAGTGTTTTTCGCGCTCATCTGTAGGTCTCGCTAAAACTATTAGCTCTCCTTTTTCTTTTGAAAATTTGTTCAGGTTTATCTACAAAGTTGGGAAAGCTTTTATCAGGTGATGCGTATTTCTTCAAACTTGTGTGCCATCCTGTCGCTTGTAATCAAATTACACACAAATATCATACAGTTCAACTTGTAACGTTCAGTATTCCTGACATCTATCATTGTGTGCATTGCTACGTGGCAGTTTTATGACTTACACCAAGCTGTCTTATTTAACTTCGAAGGAACTAACATTGTGGACACTAATAAACGTGTGCAGTTTGTGAACATAATTTGCCCAAATTGGTCATGTTGGCCGAATGGTTACATTGACTGGCCTAACTTCGTATCTTATGATTTGAAAGACACATCTGTAATACGATAAATCGAACGCATAGACCAGCCATATATTACAGAAAGCGCAAGATTCTAGTGCATACGTGAATGTCTGTTGGGAGGTTTTGGAAAAAAGGCAAACGGAGAGATCGTTTCAGTTTTGGAGGGTCAGTAATGGAAAGGCCGCATGAAGGAAAGTCAGAGAATGATGAGCTAGAAGGGAAATCAACCGTTATCTGTCGGCATATGGCAATCGCACCGCAACATATTACACACGACAGTGAGTTAATATCAACAGTTGGAATCTGAGGGCACCTTCCTTTTATCACGACAATCCTGATAAGCAAGTTATTTGATTGATGTCCCCAAACTGTGCATGAGATTTGCGTTTGAATTCGGCCAACGATTATACAGTTACGAAAGCCTCCGGTAGGCTGTTTCAGATTGGTTGCACACAGACATTAAGAGAGTGTTATCTACATGCTAAAAAAGATGGTTGATGTCGTGTCTTCAGCTAGTCATCGTTAAGATGGTTGATTTTAGGATGAACTTGTTAAAGCGACGATCATAGCCTTTTGACCGCAGTTAAAGGTCGCTAGATAGCAGCTGCTGAATCATGTTCTTATTCTCACCTCGGGCTGAAGACCATGTATATCCGACCAACTTATAGGTTATCGTATGTTCCGTAAACATCGCGGTGCAGCACGTGGTGAAGGATATTTAATTTACCTAAGCGAGCGATATTCCCCACCCATGTTTGATGAACCCTGTCGTTATATGATGGACGACTCCTCATGGCTGTCAGTATCAACTGAATCTTGCGAGTTGCTCTCAGGATGCGTCCATAGATCACTTGACGCCAACTGTAACGACATGACTAACTTTGTCAGTAGATCGAATTGCGTATCAACCTTGCCCTCACAGTTCAAAATAATTGGTGGAGATTTCAACATGCCAAATATCTTTTGGACATCTTTCACTTCCCCTACAAATCAAGCAGAGTTTCTCGCATGTGTCCAAATAAACGGATGGCACCAACATGTTCTGGCACTTGGCTAGACCATACTTTAGATCTCACTTTTACAACAGTACTCCTCTGCCACTGTGTCAGTTTTAGAATAATTTCCGACAATCATCACAACGGAATCAGCTTCATGTTTGGTTTCAGAGTAGTAAAAGTCGACCATCATATATTACCGCTAAATTAAGTTCGCCGACTGGAGCATATTCACCGCGTTGATTAGGTTCTCGAAATGTAACGCGTTTTTTTCTGACCCCTGACCCTAGTACTGCAACGGAAGCATTTGATAAACAGTTCAGGTTTTGCATGAACATGTTAGCTCCACAAAACTCAAAACGTCATACTCTGTGCTGTAGTGGCAGAATTATCACTTCAGAGAAATAAAGTGGACTCAAAAGTCTTGGATCACGCAACGGAAAACATGGTACTTCTCTCTCATCATGCAAGTGAATAGGATGCCCAATGATATAAAGTATAGAACCAAAATGCTGGAACTAAGTGAGGAAAAATGTGCGCTTAACAGCCAAGAGGGGAGCTTCAGGTAGATGCAGTTGTTGAGACGCAGAAACTGTATGAGAGACCCTATTATTTCGGTAGTAACCATACAGGAAAAGACAGTCCGTGAGCCTTCAGTTCCTATATTTGCTGCTTCCTTCAACATTGAAGGAAATATATTGCCTCCACCTCTCCCTGTTAACACAAGTATGTTCCTAAGTCATGTTCCTGTTGATGCAGTGAAAATACGCTCTCAGTTAGCCATTATCAAACCTTCTTATATTCCTGATCCTGATGGTATTCACCCTGTTGCTCTCAAACACGGAGGGGAAGACATTCCTCTACTTTTGCTTAATATTTATATACTTTCTTTAACATCAGGCTCCTTCCCTCATCAATGGAAAAATTCTATAATTAGGACCCCGCTATAAAAGTGGCTCGCGACAAGACGGGAGCAATTATTACTCCATTAACCATACTTCAGTTTGTTCTAGTGGTGTTGGAAAGGATAATAAAATGTTGCATGGTTGAACTTCTATTATCACAAAATCCTCACAAACCAATCCCAGCATCCAGTCCCCAGCAAACGCTCTTGCATGACACACCAGCTAGAGTTTATAAACCGCGTTACAAAATCCACCGATTCAGGAGATGCGATCATTGTTATACTTTTGGACATGCGAGAAGGCTTTTAGTCGTATGCCTCATAAGCGTCTTTTTATCAAAGCAGCCTATTTGGTATACGTAATCCACTGCTCAGTTAGTTTGCTTCATATCTTAATGGCTACACTCAACCAGCGAAGACAGAAGATAGCAGTACAAAGCTCAGATCAGTCACCAATGGGACGATTCACGGAAGCGTCCTGCGACCGCTGCCCTTTCCTGTGTATATAAACGACATATGTGAAGTTATCAAGCATGGCAAACTACTTCTATTTGCCGATGACATCAAACTTGTCTACACTGTTCCTCCTGGCGATCTCACTTCTTGTTTAGGAAATATACGGAACGACTTCATGTCATTAGAGTCTTGGTGTCAAACTTGGCTGATGAAATTTTCAGCCAATAAATCCACCATCGTTGCACATGGTTGCCATATACCAGAGGACTTTATAAAGCTGAGCGGTCATAGTATAATAATTGCATCGCAGCGCGCGATCTGGATATACTTCATTCAAACGCACCCAATTTCACTGAACATATATGTCTCTTAGTAGCTAACACTATACGATTGAAAGGTTACATTAAGAACTGATTCTTCCTTCGTGCAGCCCAATTACACCTTTACAAACTATGCATACGACCCCAATTTGAGTACCTGCACGTTCATATATAGTCACCTGCGCAAGTCTGATAGGCCACCTCCGAAAGGTTTACAATGTGCATTCACGGAAGGTTTACCAGGTTATCCGTCTTCTCTGAACTACAGAGAACGTTGCCAAACGACTTGCACTCGATCCACTTTGGCTACGGCGACTCAAGCTGAATCTTGCACTTATTGTATAATCTAGTTTATGGCGATAGATTCACCGTCAGGTTCGTGATCCGCTTGCAATACAGCTCAAAGCAAAGCCCCAGGGAACAAAGAATTAACTTTGGCGGCCTTCAAGTCCCGAAAATATTGCGTCCAAGTTTTTTCATAGTGGAATGTTCTCACGTTTGAAACAAACTGCCACATGCAATTAGAGCCAGTAGGAATATGTGTCAATTTAAACGAAGCTTGGAAACCTTCTTGACAAAAACGAACGTCATGTCCATTTTCAAACTCTGCCTACTCGAAGGTGATATTTTAAAATGGACCTGATAACATCTAAGGGGGCCCCCTGTACCGTTGTGGTATAACGTCACCTGCCCTTCGAATTGCACAAATTTATCAGTTTCATTATTAGGGCATGATGAGTTTTCTACATGGTTATGTCTAAAACTTTCTCTTGAACCTGAAAATTTGTCTGTAGTCAACACGTGTGAGTTTCATTATACGTATGCCCGTTTCTAATAACCTAATCATCCTAGTAAGCTTTTCTTTCATACTTAACTCTAACCAGCTGTTTGTGGTTATTGATCCCTAGGCAATAGGTGGGCGGGCTAAAACTTTTCGCGAAAACAAGAAAAAAATATTCAACAAGCTCGTCTCATGTGATCGCATAAATATCTCGTGTCTCCATTCGTGTTTCTTCCCTTCCTAATAGACCACCTGGCAATCTTTCTGTGTTGTTAACCATTCTTTTCAATCTATATATCGGCCGTATAGAGCAATGGACATCAAATTTCGGCAGTCATCCTGTACTAAAAAAGGCTGCTAATCGATCTATTTACCATGGTATATGAGAATAACTGTTTGCTGGTGCTATATATTCTATTAACTGACACGAAGTGTTTGAGGTTACATGAAAGGATTCGCCCGAGAATTACATATCATAGTTCACATGATCATTTTACATCATCCTACTGATTGCGTAATTCTGCGTTTCATTCATGACTCCATGGATATATCTAACGCAAGAAAACGTTCCACAACGTCCTGACACTCACGATCTCTTACTGGTTGGATGATTCGGAAGATTGGCGAAATTTCGTTGAGTTCGGACAATTAACGAAGTCCTTTCCCGAGGTTCGCCCACTTTTCCGCAAAACTCCGTGTATTCCTATTTTCCCTCGTCCAGACAAAAGTTTTCGCACATTTTCCCGAGGCTGTTCACATCAAATAATGACGAAACCCCACGACTTTCCTTTTCTCCATCCCCAAATCACATCTTTCTGGCATGACCTTGAGAATTGGGTCAGGTAGCATTTTGTAAAGTGTAAAGCGGTTTAACTACGCCGTTTTCTCACTGACTGTCAGAAGTCATGAGAACTTTCTTTTATAAACATAAGTCTCAAATGGTTTCTTATAAACTGGGATTTTTATACTCTTATTATGACTAATTTTTGCCTTATTCACACAACTGATGTGTTGTACCAGTATTGATTATGCATATGGCGTGCATTTATGTGCATCGCCCTACAGTATGCACATTGATCACGTTTATTTGAGCATGATTCCCACAGATGTGTTGAGAAATATGCCGTTAGTATTATTATATTTGGCACTACGTGCAGGGGATATGCACCCATTATCCAGTACGCGTTTCGCAACACAGAATTAATAGCATTGAGAGAGACACTTCGTAGGGCAACTTGAGTGAGTACCGGTCTCCGTGGTGGATCACTGAGTGATCTTCAAGTTTTTCGTCCGCCAAGCCTTCAAAGGTTATATGATTCTAAGCCTTGCCTTGTAGAAAATGGCATGATATCCGACGAGGCAAATTACCTGCAAGCTCGTGACTGCCAGACGTAGGTTTCAAGGTTTTGTGGTACAATTGGGCTTGTCTGCAGTTCACAGCTCTGTGCAAGTGGCGTAATGCAACGGTTAGATATGACCATGAGATCTACCTGGGGAATCCTGCAAGCCGACCGCATTTAAAACGCAAAGTCGTATTCGTCGCAAGTGCCCAGATCTAAGCCAAGTGTACTCAGACCAAAGGCTACTAAAAGAACTACCAAGACGAGCAACGTGACAGCTGACGCCACCGCTGTTTAGCTGAGTGCTGTGTATGGTACTGAAACTCGCGTTCCACTTCGGCACAGTTGCACTTCATGACCCGATAACACGGTGCCTTTGAGAACATCAGCAGATCTCACACATTTGTACTTGGAAAGTCAAGAGGCCTACGGACCCATAAGTCATCTGGTTCAAATGAGATACTATCCGACTCCTTCA
>LOND01005180.1:4894-14988 GCA_014220965.1 Paragonimus kellicotti
TATGACTACGAGTGTGAGGTCAGAAATGGCAATGCTGTGATAACTTGTGATCGTTTTAATTTTTGCTTAGTCGTGTTACTGTTCAGCAATTACTTTGTTATGGTACCTGAACACACAATGCTACGGAAGTTTGAACAGATATATGCACAGACGTTTAAGGCAATTATAAAAGGCACGCAATGAGTACTCAACGGTTTCGACCTGCCTCGGAAGTCCTAATCACGGGGTTATCTATTGGAGTTAACAGGACAGTTACTGTATCTCTTACAGAAACGATCGGATTACCTGACCATTACTCACAGGTGGAAGAAGTTGAAAGTTCAGACATGATGATTCCATCATGCCTAATGCCCCAGCGGTCCACACGGTTGTTTCATGAAAGCGTGGTCGGAGTTCCAGTTTCGGCTGACGTAAGGATATGCACTATTGACGAGCTCTAACAAGAGCAAAACTCGAGTCTAGTGCTTCTTTTCGAAAGAGGCTGACTGGAAAGTCTATCTGAATGCGAAGGCTGTGATCAAATGTGAGTGACGCTCAACTCGAATACAACGTACACTGCAGCGTTCCGAATCATATTACGATCCATTTTCAGACAAATGAGTGGATACTAAAATGATATTGTTCTGCCATTTCATCGTCGGTTTATCTTCGCCTATCCTTGGTTTCAAGGTCAACGATGCTGACATACCGGCTGCTTACGTCCACATGCCGACTTGATGGAATTCCGCGGACAAACAACTTCCCGCATGAGCCATTCGCCTTGCATTTTCGCCCGAACAACCCACATCCATGTGGCTCACAAAAAGTCATGAGCTGCCTTTGTGCAGTGGTGTCACATCTGTGATCTAAGGTCGGATTACCGCACCACCAACTTATATTCGTGCACGTCCGTGTGCACGAAATCTTTGCACACTACAATGTGTTGCGTGCATCACGAGGCTGAAACCAAGGGTCTCTTGGACCTCACCATCATCATCATCATATCAGCCATGAGCCTGACCAAAGGTACTGTGGCTCGGGCTGCCGCTCACCTCAACAGTGACGTGGAATATCCTAGAAGAAAACGTTACTAAGAAGGTTGAAAATTAAAGTCTAAAAGAACTAGAAATGGTATGGATGCAGGTACGCCATTGACTGCGACACGCCGCCATCTCGGATAGCGTCTCTAACCAGCGGTTTGAGTGATCACGAGGACCCCATCCAGGCAGGCGACACCTACCCACTTTACTCAGTGGAGCAGTCAGGGTTCTCATATTTCGTGACCACGTTGTCGCTTGACCACCACGTGGTTTCACCCAACTGTTGGTGGTCTCAGTATATAATGCCCGGTACGGTAAACGATCAGCTGGCATACGGAGTACGTGACCTAACCATCGCAGGCTGTGCAACGTGAGTAGTTGACCAATTGATCGCGCATCCCGAGCGTTCCGGAATACGCGCCGGCGAACTGCCGCATTGCTCACGCGATCAGTCCACTTAATGTGGGCTATTTGGCGGAGACAACGATGGTCAAATACAGCAAGCTTGTTGATATCTTCCTTGCGAACAGGCCACGTCTCCGAACCATAGAGCAAAACAGAACGCACACAAGCATTATATACTCTTCCTTTCAGCGACAATCGAACGTCTTTTCGACGCCACAGATGACGCAGGTTGGCAAAGGCAACTCGTGCCTTTGCTATCCTCGTTGATATCTCATCAGCAATATTACAAGCTGACGAGATAGTGCTACCCAAGTAGTGAAACTGTCCACAGAGCGGATTACCTGCAATAAAGAAAGTAGGAGTGGAAATGCCCCAGTCTTGAAGTAACACTTTGCACTTTGAAGGTGCGAAGCGCATTCCATACAAACCAGCCCGGTCACTCACCTTGTTCAGCATGGTCTGCATGTCTTCGGCAGAGGGGCTAAGTAAGACAATGTCGTCCGCATACTCCAGATCGGTCAACCGAGCGCCAGGAAGCTCAACACCAAGTCCACTGGACTCCTCAAGCGCACCCTCCAGAATGTCGTCCATGACAAAATTGAACAGGAAAGGGGAAATCGGACACCCTTGACGAACACCACTAGAAGTGATGAATGCCCGAGACAGCTGTCCATAAACCCTCACCCTGCTTGCAGAGTGAGCATACAGTGATCTCAACAGATTCACGTATTTCCCTGGTACTCCCTTGCGAAGAAGACAGTTCCAGAGAACGTTACGAGCAACTGAATCGAAAGCAGCCTTCAGGTCCAAAAAGACCAAGACCGTCGGCTGCCTATAAGAGTGCCGATGTTCCAAGATCCGTCGCAAGGTAAAAATGTGGTCAACGCACCCTCGACCGGATCGGAATCCTGCCTGTTCTTCACGTATCTGGCTTTCTCTGGGTTTAGTGAGCCGACGTAAAATGAGGCCAGTGAGTAACTTGGAAGCAACAGATACCAAACTGATGCCTCTGTGGTTGTCACATAGACTTCGGGACCCCTTTTTGAAAACGGGAATTACTGTTGACAAGCAAATCGCGAGGTACCTCTTCAGTCTCCCAAATCGTCTGGAGGAGTTTAGTCAGTTCTGATATCAACCTCTCCCCGCCATCCTTGAACAGGACCTGAAGTTTGCAGTCAAGCTTGAACTGTGGTAATGCTGAACCCTAGCCCAAAGCAATGCTTGTTCCATTGGATACGGGCCACTTATGCGTTATGCGACCGGATGCATGATTTCACAGCAAAAAACCTTTGCAAAAAAGCTTATCTGAAGATATCCAGTGGATGTCAAAAGAAACCCAAGGTTATTCGTAAAAACATCTGAAAGCAAGCGTGTTCAAGGCTGTTAGGAGATACATTACCACTGCTGGCTCCCACTGATATTACACATACCAGTTAAATACACTCATATGATGGGCAACGCATTTTGGTTGGCACAATAAGCAGTAATCGCCCTTGAAATCGTCATATACACCCGATTGTTTAACCAGGAATATTGCTGACTTAATTTACGAGATCATCCTTTGGTAGTGCGATCAGTGGAAGCTTGATGTGAACACATTCGGTAGAAATTAACAGCAGAATCACCACAGGATATGTCCTCAGATTCGTCTAATCGGTATTTTGTTCACTGTCGGCAAGACTGTCAGTATCTGATTTTGCAATTAAGAATTTCATGTACGCAATCAGTTATTATGCAAACCAAACCTCCGAAGAGTTTAAAATCGTGTAGCGCCGTGGTCAAGATATACACCGGCACAACAATTCACGAATGTTCAGCTGAACATTCGGCTGTACCTACAAGTAACGAACTCAACCTACAATCAGTATACAGTCTAACGACGGGCAATGAAAAAAACTGTCATTTGTCATTCAGATTTTGTCCTTACTAAAGACAGGTGGTTTAGAACGTCTTCAAAGATCTAAATGTACAGCAATGTAGTTTCTTAAACGAAACACTGCCGTAATGGCTTCCATTACAAACATAACTGGCAGTATCCGTGTCTATGTCGGAAGGAGGAGCCTGTGCGTGTACGTCAACACTCAGTTTCTAATATAAACCCCAAAAGAAACAAGATAAGATAACGTATGAATGAGTCACTTAAGCGCAAAGAAGACCCTATCTCTTATAGACAAAAGTTTTTTTAAAAAAAAACGAATAGTAAGACAAGTACATTCTGAAGTCTATATCAAAAGGAAACAGCTAAGTGGCAGGGATGGACCAATTGCAATAAAAACATCAACGCGGTTTACAAAAACAGCAAGAGGAACGTAATTTTGACAAGTGAGCCAAACAGCAAAAAGTGGGTCAAATAATAATGGACGGAGATGAGATTCTACCTTCACCTATATTTTCAACGCAAGAGAAAGTAGATTACTAAACCTCTGGTCATTAGTTTAAATAATTCAGAGGCGACTTATGCCCAACGCAATAAACCTTCTGGTTGACGATTCACCATGGATGCGTTGATGATTCAATAATCCTAGACAGCCGGTGCATTCGTGGTCGCACTTGTCATAGCGCTAGGCAGTTGCATCGGTGAGACCAGTAGAACCGTAGTCTCCTGGTTCGCCGTACGTTTGAATTTAGTAAACATTAAATTAACGACAAATATGCGGCTGCGGAAACCAGTCTGAAATAGACCGAGTGCAACTAGCCAAAGTTGGCAATAAAGTAGCAGGAAGACCACATACAACTCTACAAACCTATTTACACCATCCTTCATTACTTTTGTCATAGAGGAAACAACGAACGACTGTCCCCTGTAGATCTTATAAATGATGGAAAGCCAACTTGTATCGAATACACCAACAAGGTGTCGCTGTTTAACAACTCTCAAGCAGCGCAGGCAATGTTAGACAAAGTGTCGAGCTTTGCCAACTATCTCCAGAGTGCGTTTTGCAGTCTTAAAGTAAAAAGTGCTTCTACAACACTGTTGTGAGTATGTTAGCCTAATGTTAGATTACTGACTTGTTCGTACACCTGAAAAGCTATAACGGAGGCAATGGATACATGAAATGAAATAGAAACCTGTGTCCATGGTAACCATGTTGCCCGTTGATCTAAGCGAGTTCTGGAAACCGCATCGTTCTGAAACATAACAGTCATGTATAAAAGGTAATAATGATGGAAATGTTACTGTGCGAGAGTGAAACGTGGTAACTTCCAGCAAAGGACGTAAATCGTCCGCGGATAATCAAACGGATCAGGTGGCATCATCAGGTAAGCAAAAATAGGACCAGAAAACGGATAACCTGGAAGTGGTAGTAAGGCAAATGCATTCACTCAGTCTTGAAGGACGGCTAAACCATGTACGCGGGGGGCAAAGTAATCACCTGACACGTCAAGAACTTGGCCGAGGTCCCAACCGATTGATGTAAGGTATAAGGTGGACAAAAGATGGCTTGGCATAAAAAAGGCACAGAGAAGACAGCTACCAGTAGGTTAACCACTGTATGCCACGTATGTCTCCCATGCTGGCGATCCCGTGATTCACAAAGTCCACAGGTGGAGACGTTAAGAGATGGCGGCTAAACAAAATAAACGGTGTCGCCCCTTGGTTGAGTTGCCTGTGAAATGCTAACAATGAGGTGAAGCGATGAAAGTCGCAGGAAAGTTGTCTTGCGGATGTGGCCCCACCCACATTTCGACTTGGCCGTAGGAACTGAAGATGTAACACCTTGGTGCTAAATGTTTGGGCTCAGATCCAAAGGCCTTGCTAAGGATTAGATTTTGTTCCTGTTCTCATCCTTACTCTTCAACTAGGACCTGTTACAAAACCCATAGTTGCGTGGCAGTTAAGCATCAGTAGCAAACACTGATGGATTATTAACAATAATGAGAATGATAAAACATACCACACGGTTGCACATGTTAGAAAAGAACAGGTAACCTATCAGGCTTGAACACAATATTCTGGAAAAAGGATGAGCAAACTGAATTGTGTCTTCAATCACAAAGTTGTGAAATCCATAATTAGCTGGTAAGTCCATACATCGAACAATATGGATCAACCAGCCAAAACTTCAAACTCAGAAAAAAAACTACCGTTAAAAAATAATACGACATTCGATTGACGGACATAAGCACTCGTACTTGAAGAAAAGACGTTTCGACTCTTCTTCGTAGAACACCAACGGGAACTTCATCTCCAAACAGTTTATTACAAGGATACTCGGTGTCGCGATGGAAAAAGTCAAAATCGGGACACAGCCGTCGACAATCCTTGTTGATTTGTAAAAGTACTTCGTTATCATTGAAAAAATTAATCCAATCGCCATCTGGAGTGGAGCTGAGAGGCTAGACGATGAAATGCATTCCAGCATTCGTAGGTGACTTACATGATCCGAGGATTCAGACGAGCTGGATTCCATAACGAATTCTTTCACATAGGCGGCATATTCTTTTCGACATGATGTCAAACAGTCTTCACGCCGATCTTTTTTGATGGGCAAATAGTTCAACAGAAACTTGTACGTTGGTCCAACAACCATGAAAGAGACTTACTTTCCAGCACTGTGAACGGATTCCGGGAATTTCTGGGCATCCATCAAAGCACAGTATTTTTAGCCGCTTTAAATCCATAAAATCCTCCGCAAAACAAGACAACAGCCCATCACGAGCCCTCAGCATTTCCGCGCCGGAAAAATCGAATAATTTTCAATATAACATTATTGCCAAAAGGGTGAAATTGACTGGATAATGTCTAGAGAAAATCAGATAACATGCACAGTGCGACAAGATTTCACGGATAGATTGGATGTGTTCAAACGGTCAAAACAGTGCATACAACCGCATGCAAATTCGTTACCAAAAGACCGCAAAGCGAAGTGGTATGATGGTTCACATGTCTCAAACGGCCTGTAGAACTAAACCGGACGACGCGCTGATCACATTACGAGCCACCCACACTAAGCAGTTTAAGGACGAGGATCTAACGAAAACACCTTTCCATTAACGGTACATTGGACAGCTTAGATGGCTGCAGTTCATCTAAATGGGGTGTGAACAAAGGTACAGCTAACTGATCTCAAGGTTCGTGAATATCGGCAAGTCAAAACCGTCGCCAGAGGCAGCAATACATCAATCATCCGTGCTGATACATAACTGTTATCCAGCCATAAAGAAAAGAACAAGCTCTAGCCAAGAACATGAAAGAAAAAGGGATGGGAACTAAGAACTGAAAACGATTATGCCGATGCTCGAACACTCAACATCAAACAAACAACCGACCTATAAATGAAAGTAAGAATTCATCATTAAGACAGTTTTCTTACAGCTTTCCCTGTCCCATGTCGTTAGCCGAATTCAATTCAAAGACGATCTGCCCAACCACCAGCAACAATCAACATTAACTATCATCTCACCTAAGGTCTCCAGCTAACGACTCTGTGGATCGCGGGGATTCCAGTCCACATTGACCAACCTTATGCCAAACGATTTTATTTTTGTACGCAAGATCATAACCTACCCAAATTGCACCTCATGTCAATCGGCCAAGACATCGATAAAAAGTGTATGGTGTGGCAAGCCAACAGCCGGCATTACTAATATATCTAAATCTGTACAAACCTAAAGAATGAACCAAAGGACTCGTCCGGCACTTGCCGTCAAATACCCCTCTCTTAACCACCTCGTTGCTTACTCAATGCGAGCGACCGAATGCAGAAAACGACTGTCAAATACCTGAAGACGGTTCACGTCCTCTACCCTGAGCGGCCAAGTTTCGCTGTCGTAAAGTAATACAGCCCTCACTGTCGCTTTATACACGCGATCCTGAAGCTTCCGAGAGGGACGCTGCAGATTGGGAAACGTCGCCTTAACCTAGGAGATAGGAGTCTTCTTTCCACGCCTTATACATCTGCCCTCCGCTAATGCAACTTTTCGAGTAAACGAACTGATATACTCATGCGATTAAGCGAATCTGAAACCAAAGATCGAACGATGGAACTTACGCTTTACCGGCGGCCTAGCGAGTTTCTGGACAGCCAGCCATCATGGTCAGCTGCGTCGTTGCCCATTGAAAACTAGAACCAAACGAGAACGTACGAATTTATGGACTATATCTAAGTACGTGGTCCACTAAGAAAGGTAGTCCTGAATGGTGTTAAACCACCTACAACTATCGGCTACGTCGTCTACCGCAGATCAGATCTGGTTCGGAGAAGGAGGGCGTCGAGTATTGCGACAATGCACAGTGTCGAAAGTTAGTGCTCGCTAAAAATAGCGTGTTTAGTGTGAAGTTGTAACAGCCGCCCAGCATTGTCCAAGCACGGTAATGCCAGCTTCAGATCTTCCACTTAAGTGACACACAGACTTACCAAGGCAGCCAACTTGAGTGCTCATTACTTCGGCCAAACTGACTTTACCAGAGGTATGCGTCCACCTAAAGAGAGCAGCCAGATTAGAGTAACAGTGGTCCACGACAGTGAGCCCACTGCAATCAGTTGGCGCATAATCAGACGTAACGGAAGGATTTCTGGTGATTTTACGTCTAGAACTAGCTTTAACAGGCAAATGGTACGGAGTCGACTGCTAACTGGAATCCAATCTACCAACTCGAATGTGGTCGTTGCGCTGAGGCTATACCTATGCCAGTCTAACTGGTAGTGACGGCCGCAACGTTGCCGAAGTGAATAATGAGTAGCGAGTAAA
Source organism: Paragonimus kellicotti (assembly GCA_014220965.1). Lineage (NCBI taxonomy): Eukaryota > Metazoa > Platyhelminthes > Trematoda > Plagiorchiida > Troglotrematidae > Paragonimus > Paragonimus kellicotti. Next base: position 13,012 of record LOND01005180.1, read on the forward strand.
CACAGCAGATACTGTTAGTTCCTCACATTGACTTCCATCCTGGATTCTACATTTTACAATGTAGCAGACGTCGTCGTCATCAACATCATCATCCTTTTCAGTTATGAGTCGTACCGATGGGTATGACTCGGGTTGTCATTGGTCCCAACAATAGTCCACGAAGTTGCACGGCAATAAGTGTAAACGGATAACGAAGAATAAAAAGATGAAATAAACAAAAAAATCGAGTTTTACGAAACAGTTAATAAGTTAGCATACACAGGCTCGATAGTGACTGTGACACAATGCCATGTTAGAAAGTGTCACCACCCAGCGGTGTGGATGGTCGCGAATTTCCCCGCCAGGTAGACATCATCTACCGACGTTACTCAATGAAATGATCAAGATCTTCATAGCTCATAAACATGTCATCACGGGGCGACCTTGTGGTTTCTTCTAACCATAAGCAGACACACTGAACAGTGAACGATGCGGCAGACGCTCCGTTGGCATACGGAGTACGTGACCTAAACAGTGAAAACTGCATTTTCACAGTCTCGGTTATCAGTCACGAACTTCGACACTTCCTAACTCAGCATCAGACTGTCGCGGTGTTCACACGACCGTCAAAATGGAGACTGGCTAACTGGCGGAAACAACAGTGATCAAATACCGAGAGCCTGTACGTACCTTCTTCACGAATAGGACGGGTCTCTGATACACGTAGCAAACTGGGTGCGCACACGTATTGTAAGCCCTACGTTTAATTGACAAATGGACGTCTTCGCGATGCCATAAGTGACGGAGGTCAGCGAATGCACTACGCGCTTTCGCTATCTTCGTGGTTACCTCATCAGCAATACGACGAGCTGACACTAACCCGGGAGGGTGAACCGATCGACGGTCTCCAGTGATCTGCCAGCAATAACAAAAACAGGGCAATTGCCAACCTAACCTTGTAACAACAATACACATTTTGAAAATGCTAAGCGTATACCATACACACCAGCTATATCAATTAAGGAATTTGGCATGGTCTACATATCCTCTGCAGAACCAAGTAAACCAACGTCGTCCGCATACGCAACATCAGTAAGCTTGCTACTTGGCGGAAGCTCCACTCCAAGATCCTAAGAACTTCCGAGTGGTGTTCGTTTAGGTCGCCCCACTGTTGGGACACGAACAGTTTAACTGTCGGTTGTCTGACAAGCGTTTCGTGTGCCCCCATCGCACAATTGTAAACTGAGTACCTTGAGTTTGTAGCAGATGATTTGTGAGTAAACGGCAAAATAATATGATCACAGACAGTAGCATGACCTGAATTAAGGTGGCCATTTCAAAATGAGTGACAACTCTTAATGGAGTGGCGCCACAGATAGCTGACGGCAATATACTTTAGTTGCGTCCACCGTTTGGTTGCACAGGATGGTCTTCAGGTGACGTATTGTTGTCAGTTGTACCCAAATACGCAGCACGATACATAGAGTCCGTGAGATGTGCACAATCGTAACAGGTAGTCGCCACTGTCAGTGTGTCACGCACGGACATTGAACACACCATCCAGCCGCTTCTGCCCTGGCGTAAAACGACCGAGTTGTGTGCTTATGAAGTTGGCAAGCATAACCACATTCGAGTGGTTATCTTGTTTCAGAAAGTCAGAGGGCCCCGTAGAAAGCGTTCTAGACAGTATCCAACTACTCTACTTCGAAGTATGTGTACATGGCAAATGAGCGAAACCTTTCTGGTATGCACCGATCGTCTTTGACTGAATCGTTAAATCTGACAGCACGCAAACGACCAATTACTGGGATCCAGTCAAGTAGGCTCTGCTCTGGATATGAAACCAAGGGCGGTAAATAAGATAATAATGGTCAGAAGAAGTCAACTACTGGTCAGTAAGTTTAGCTTGTGTGATCAACAAGGCAATGGGCCAGCTGTTAGCTCATCTTCGGAAGCGTTTAAATTGCCTTAGGCTGCACGGATTTCGGATGGCGATTC
>LOND01005181.1:0-16359 GCA_014220965.1 Paragonimus kellicotti
AACGTGAGACTTTTCATCAACATGCATGATGAAAAGTGTAACAATTATAACCCAACAGTTAGTTGTCAAACCAGCAATCCAGATCGTGATTGTATAACGTAAATTTATCGGCATTAACAATCGTCGTTCGCTGAACGGTAAGTAATAATTACTAAAATTTCGAATTTCAAACGGTGTAATAACAGTGTTTTCAACTCACATTCTCCTACAGCTGCGATCTCTTTCCGAATAAACGAGACAAAGAAAATCAGTTATTTTCGCGATTTAATCCGGGGCTTATAGATGATAACTACAAGACCAATTGTCGAGCATACGGTAGGAGAATTTTCTCGTTCCTTTTTGTTGCTTTGTATTATTCAGAGCTGGTCATCAATTCAATTGCCTTCAGATGAACAAAACAAAAATTTGCACATAACAACAGGAGACCGATGGCAAAAATCCAACCAAGAATTTTCCCGGCAACCAACACTGACACTGACTCACCCACTTCCAAGTTTTTGATATCTTTTAGGAAAATAATTCATTGACAAAATGTTCGCCTTATTTGATTTTTCATTAGTATATGCTCAACTAATCATAGCCACACATTATTTTTTAACATGGATGTGCAACTTGTTTGGAGTAACTCACACTTATCGTTCATACAAACATTTTTACGAACACGTGCATATTTTCGTTGTATGCTGTTTTTAGAACCAAGATATTGCCTGAGCTTGAATCGTTTACGAAGTAATCGCTGTAATTGCAATACATGTCAAGGACACTTATTTTGACAGCAAACTGATTCAGTGATTTGTAACCGAATTTCAGACTATGATCGTTAATACGCATTAACGGGGCTGAATGATTTTGCCAGGTGTTAGAATTACTGAGGTTCATCCAATGAGTTATCTTCCATGTCGATGTCTGTGATCGGATTCATCAGTTATAAAGTACCTGGCAGCCCAAATGCGTTGTTGAAATAATTTTCTGTGCGGATAGCTCTCAGTCAGTTGAAAAAGCGGAGGAACATGGAATTTTGCCTGAAGTATCCGATAGATGTTAAGGTGGTCTCTAAGGTTATTCTGATTATTTTTAAACGCGCTCATCTTTACATAAGTTGAAGAGTCCTCTGGTGGTTTGAGAAATCCGTCAAACGCTCGTCCATCTTCTGTGTACGAGTCAATGTCCACACAAAGAGTCAATGCAGCTCAGAGCAGGCAAAGCAATATAACATCGTTAATTATAAATCAAGGGGTTGGCTGAATGTTTGTGGGTGTTTTCAGCAAACTAACTTACAGTACATTCTACACAGATTAGTTCGTACTAACGAGCAGCTGCAGACATCATGCCGGAAACCGAGAGAGACTTGAAATTTGACCAACCATGCGCCTGTCTTCTCGGTCCGAAGGCTTTTTGAAGACCCGTCCGCGAATGCCAACGTTTGCGAATCAACTACATTGGTCCATAACCGTTTGCGTGTTATTTGTCACTGTCCACTACCAATTTACAAACCTGGTCATTTTAATCAAGTTTACCATCCATAAGTAGTTGAATCACGGTTGTTTCCGTCCACTTCATACACGCAACGCATTCAAGTGAAACTTATGAAGACATTCTGTTCTGTCCTTCCTGAAATGAGTAACATCTAGCCATTTCGTGATCTTTTACCGATTTTAAACGCACAATTTTCCACGAAACGCCGACATTGATCAAACACATGTGTTCTTTGAAGCGGAAGCTTTTCTTTCATTATTCACCCGTTTACTGTGAGATTGTTAAACATTCCCAAGAATTGTTCATTTCCTTAACTGTTCAAACTTAGCTGCATTTGGCGTCCAATGTGCAGCGATTTTTTTGCTCATCATTTTCTAAAATAACCTCAGCGAAAAGGCTAGCATTTTTTACTTGCAAACCATCGCTCAAGACGTCCAAAAGTGATTCTGTTTACAATTGCACCTTAACATTTTCACATACCGGATACGTCTTTATACGTTTCCTCAGATGTAGACTCTGTCACATTTTTTGGTTTGTTATACTGTTCCAAATTGATGTGTTCATTTTAATTTTGAAACGTTTCTGCTGAGAAGCGATGACTCTCAGATTTATAGTACAGCTCAAGCGTGATTTACAGTTAGTGAGATTTCGTGAACTTTTTGTGGGTGCATTCACAGTTTCGCTGTTGCCACACACTGTTGCAGCGATTCTTGACGGTGTGCTGACTAAATAATTCAAATACATTTCTTAAACGATTGAGACAGTTAACGATCCGTCGTGACAGCCTTTGTTACCTTCGCGTTAATCCGACAGCGGAAGTTCACTCTGATTCTTATCAATGTGTATCCAACTATTTAATTCCCTCCTTCTTTAAATTGATATATGCGCGTCATCTCAGGTGTCACTGATGAGACATTCAATACTTAAACGCATACCTAGGTAATCTCGGAAATTTGCAAAGAAACTGGACACAAAGCTTTTGCCTAATATTCTTTTGGATAAACACGACGGATGAAAAATTATTAATCCGCAGGTTGCACTAAGCAACTGACGGATGAGGTTTACATTTTTTTTAACCACCTGCCTAGTTGTCTCATATTTACCAATCATGTTAGTTGGCTACGTGCTCTGACGCCGGCTTATTCAGTTGATGTTCACTTATCGCAGCTAACTTCCCTGTATTTAGCCAGCGTTCATGTGGAAAATTCAAGCGAATTTAAGAATGAAAAGACACATTTAATCCTATTTGCACGCAGGGGAAAAATAACTTACTGAGCTTCTTCGTATCCAGGTCTGTTCAAGTAATATTTTTCAAATATCAGAGTGCTATTTCAGTGAACCTTTATAACCGATGAACGCAATATTCAATGGATTATTCAGCCCGTTTGATCCTCTTCAAATGACTCCTCTTTAGCTATTTGACCGTTTGTTGAACCGTTTATCGTAAAACAACGAGCATCACAGAAATTGCTTTCATTGAGAAAGATTACTTTGCATCAACAAACTATCAAATATACCCGAGTTCTACGATTTGGTCGTTCTGCAGTGTATAGTCACGTGCGTCTGCTGCGTTTATGGGTAAAACTTCTGGCAACTCATTTTGATACTTGTCAAGTAGTTTTTCATTTGACCGCAACTTTTTCCACTGTCATATGGTACATGATGTTAAATTTATTATTGACATCCGTGTTTGGGGTGAGAATAAGGATATATCACATCACGCCATATCCCTCACAAAAAACGTGCATGTTTTTTTCCAAAACCACAGAAGTCTAAACGACAAAAAACGAATCACATGTAAAAAAACAAGTTATATATCATAATAAAACAAGAAATCTGTTGAAGTAACCACAACAAATTTTAGCTCAGTTAAAAGGAAAACCATTGAAGCAGTAATAAAACATGTATCCATATATGAATTCATCAACGCATATTAAAACAGCAATATTGGTCAGAGAACCACTTGTTATTAGAGTTTGAGCAATGCTTACTTACTGGTACGTCTCGTTGTCAATTTCTGTTTATCGGGTGGTACATCAGCATGAAACAGTGACCTCTCCATATGATATTAAAATAAGTGCGATCGTAATTAATCACTCCTCATTATTAGTGTTAACGTATGCACACGTGTGTACAATGCTCAGCGCAATTCAAGGTTGTGGTGGAAAAAGACGTGAGTCAAAAATGTTGTCAGCAGCTGCATGCTACTTTGAGACGACTTTCACTTAATAACGCTCAACGGCTGAAATGACTGCTGGATCGCTTGAATAAAGCAGTCATCCGATATCAAACACTAATCGGAATGTGCTTTCTCACGCTTGCCACTTTCCACGCAATTCATTGCGAGGTTTGATACAGCACAGAAAAGCTGACGTCCTAAGATCCAGTTCATTATTGATGCATAAGTGTAAGCCGCCTGGTGTTAATATTTCGGCTCAAGTATTTTAACATTTAACACTGCTAACGTAAGTAAAATACCGTGAGTTGCTTGGAGTAATTATCAGTAATCTGTTGGATTGCAATTACTACCTTTCGCACAGCACTAGTGACGTTCGTGCCGAAGGTACCGACTATTAATGCTGTCCTCTGCACATCAGTCTATTTCAAGTGCAACCGCGTTGACATCCGCGCTGGGAAAAGAATGCAGGTGGCATCAAAAACTGCCAACTTATCACTGGTAAAGAATTGAAAGAAAGGAAGTGACGTCAACAACGTATTGGAAAACTGTCAAACTGAGGGTTAGATCTGCTCTCCTAAGCGCTCGTACGTTGTTGTACACTCACATAACTGATATCACTACTTCCAAATATGTCGATAACGGTACTTATATCACCGCGGGAAAATTTCCAAACACCATAAACCCTTGACGACTAATAACCAGGAAGTATTATTTTACAAAACAGTTTGAACATTTTTGAACACATGTTTGGGTTACTTTGTTCATTCCGCATTCATTGTTGAGTGGCGCGAGCGAAGTTCAATCCACTTCTTTTTTGGAAATAAACGGATAGAGCTCATAAATAGAAAAGTATTACCGCGATTTCTCTTTTGAGTCTAATAGCTTAGAAGAAATTTGGACGCATCTTGATAATTAATTCAGCCCCATCATGCAGTCTACCGTCAGGTTCATATCAAACGCGGTGAAGAAATATTTGTTTCGTTGAATGCAATTCTCCATCATCCGCATGTAACTAGTAAGGGGCTTCAACAATACTAGAATGCGCGCAACTGATGTGTAAACTGTGCGTTAATTAGAAATTGACACAATCTTCCATGTGGTTTTGTATGCGCAAAAGTGAAAGGATGGGCTTCAAGCCACTTACCACTTATGATATGCACTCTGCTCTGTTTTAAAAATGTGGGAAATGCGCAACTTGTAGTATCCCGCACACAAGAAATGCCTTAGTATATGTGTTCAGATGCTGACGACTTGAGAAAGATAGACCAACCATTAACAGAATAGTCTTCATTGTTTATTTGATTACCTCGCAAAACAACCAGCTAATCGGAGTGATTGATTATAAATTGAGTATCAAACCATTTTCCTGAACATTCCGTTTGTCAAAGCGCTCAATACTTGCTATTCAAATGCGCGTGACTCATTTTTGTGGAATAATTAACTTTGCCATCCCCCACATCGTTTTGCAATCGAGTGACGCTAACCTAAATGTGTAGCGTACACGTGGTTGGTCAGACACCATCGATGTAACTTGCATAACTACGCGTATTAGGTATACAATGCAGGATGCAGCAAATTCTGTGTTATCATTAACACCCCCGCTAGACTGAGCGTACGAAATAATTGGCGTACATCCTGTTTCTCATGCGGTTGGCTGTGAAATTATTCGTATAGTCAAAGTCTATTTCATTCAGCATGCATCACAAATAATGAGGATGAATTTTGAGTTGTACATTCATATTCCATGGATGCAAGAGGATTACGATTGCTAAAAGTGTGCTACCGCTTACAAGTGCTTCTAAGAAAGAATGATCGGTTAACTTACTAATTGTCCGCGCTGACAATTCCTGTGCATAACATACGAAGCATAGAAATCAAGCGTACAGACGTGCAATCCTTTGATCCATTCTCTGCGCAGTTTCACTAGTTATAAGCATTTCGTGATAAAGTAGTTCCTGCCATTTTTAAAACCATTGCCGACAGTGTTTTCCCATGTAATGTTTTTTTAGTTTTGATCTGAAACCATCGATAATTCTGTTTTCGAATATGTTAGCGTTAAATAAGCAGTATATTACAGTCTCTGATCTTCGTTGACCATATGAGAGCCAGACTTTGTATTGTTCGGTATAATTGTCCATAGTGTGTTGGAGAAGTTTTCTGACAACAAATATTATGAGACGAACTGACTGAAGAAAGTGTTTGAAAAATTAAAACACATTTAAGAGAGGACCTGCAATAGGAATATCAGCTAACATTTAGTGCCCACCCGTTATATTGGAAACAAAGCGATTAAGATCAAAGCTCGGCTGCCAAAAATGGAGGACAGGCCACCGTACGAACTGTTTCAATGAACTGTTAACCCGCGAAATCTGTTTGTGCATGTTTTCAGTTGGAATTGTGAACCTATTTAACCAACAGCACAAAATACTGAAAACGCCGTCAAATAGGCAGAGTAAACGAACTAGTAAACTATCAGCAACATCTTGCATAACTACTTTCCATTTTTATATATAGACACTATATTTGAGAAACTGGTATTGGTTTTTTGGTACAAGCTTATGCTGCTTTTAGATTTTGAAACGTTATTATAGTAAAAAAGAAGGTCAAAGTGAGTTAGTTGGTAGCAAGTCCCCTATTGGACAACAAAACGTGTATGTTGTACGCGGTGCAGTCAAAAACTGTTGTTGCTGGTCATTCGCTGAAATAACTTTTTTTGCCAGATTTGCAAACGAGAACACCTTATTACGTCTTTCAAGTAAAAAATCACTGTCAGGTGATGAACAACTTCATCAAATCACTTAACATTTGTAATATGAATAAAAACCGGCTGCTACCTTTCGTCGATAATGAGGTTCCTCTCCATAAAATTGAGCCGTTAACTTTGGTAACGCTCCAGATTGAAGAGAAGAAGCGAGATTAAGCATATTTTTATCTACACTCGCGAACTGTTCAACTATGCACTGCGGAAATTGTATACGGGTGTTAATAATCAACTTTATCAAGTGTATGCAATAAACAGTACTGCCTCGATCAACCAGTCATGCCTGTCACTCTCATGTTATCAAGCAGATGAGTCACGTTCTCAAGTAAGAGTGCATTTCGATGAAAACATGTCGCAGCAGGAAGCAAACCTTTTAGAGTACTGGTGATCTCACAATGCAACGTAAACAGAAAATTTGTATGGGGTTGCGTTGAAATATAATCTCTTTAACTATGTTCATATGCAAATGTTCCTGGCGTTCTCGTTATTGTAGCTAACAGAATGTAAAGCATCATTCTGTGTTGTTAGGATAAGTGAACGGTCTTTTACGGTGATTGCGAGGATATGTGGAACCAAATTCCCTCGTAGCAGACCACATATTTGTGCTTAATATACGGCCAAATAAAAAATGCTGACCTGCTAACTAAATGCAACACAAAACGTTTACTCAGGCAATGAAAGTTTGAAGTCATGCCCGATAAGATTAGCAAAGTCATTTTTTGCAAACCACTATGCGCCAAATAGTGCATTACCCCTGAGGTTATACCCAGTTGTACATACACACGCTTACTCAATACAACGAAGCATTGGGGACAAAAGAACTGCTGCGTATTGTCAAAATAAATAATCGCGGGTTGGCAGAACTTAGTGGGTTTTGGTCATCATACAGGGAACAAATGGTTATTCAAATCCCGTGTTAATATTTAAGTTTGTTTCTCCAAAAATTCAACCCACTCTCATCAAAACAGTGCAATGTAAGATAAAGCGATACTTCCGTGTGCCCTAAAACAATCACTGGTTATTTGTGACGGCAAACCTACGCTGCATTTCAGTATATGACACATGTCCAACGAGTAGCATGGTGCTTCACAACCGCATTGTTAGTTAGCAGTATTGTCTAAAACTTTTATAGTTAAATGAACATCAGCCAGGTGAAAACGTTTTGGCTAAGCTAACAGTGCTCACAATATGTAGCAGATCTGTTCAATTGCAATTTACTATTTCATTCTTATAGCCCAAAGCAAGTTGTGGAAAATCTAAAAACAAGCACTGTTGACTCACTTGTATTCAGGTTGTCGATGTCTTTCCAGCAAAAGTTGGGTAGAATTTAGAATCAGTTCTACCCCCAGTTGACATCAGTGACTTTTCTAGTGAGTGAGCATTTGCCAGCACAGTAAATCCAATGGTTATGCACTGGGCGAATTCTGCATGTTAGTGTTAACTGCATTTGATTATTTGAGTTTAAATAACTGGAGGTGTCCGAAAACCGCAAACTCAACAATAACCGCGTTATTGCAATTAGTGTAATGACTCTGGGAAAACCTCACGTTCACGTTACGCAACACAATATTGCGCGACTATAGAAGGTTAACTCGAGCCTATGCGAACCTACCTGTCAGGATAATTTCAAATGAGTCCATGTGAAAAAGGTCAGGTTGTTACATGGACGATTTGATGAAGTGATCCCAGACAGGAAAAATGATGAATATGCATGCGTGACGAACATTTATTTCATTGACCTGTACACATTAAAAGACATGAGTAATTGATTCACGTGTAACCTTTACTGAGCATAGATTGTGTTTCTGTATCAAATGCTCCGGGTTTCAGTATGCGTGCCAGTTTATGAAAAAATTTCATTTGATTCTTTCAGCTAATTATAGAATGACGTTGAATCCTGAATAAAATCAAGGGAAGGATATGCAACAAAAAATAAATCCTAATGAATAATACTTCATATCCACTCTGTCTGATATTTCGGTTATGAGGACATAATTGCGAAGATAAATAGCTTTCGTTGTAACTTAGCGATTCGTAACAAAACAATCGGTTTTTCCTAATAGTATTGCGTCAAATCACATCTTTCAAAATTATATCGCGATAGTTTCACTTTGTTGTTTGGCACGCGGAACATTTAATACGCTGTTAGTTTTTAATTGAAGCCGCCACATTATATACTATTTTTGTGAGATCATTGTAATGCGCCTCATCCGTGGAAAACTGTTTCACGCTTCAAGAGTTATATACGTAGGTTGCATGCATTGTACACATAATTTCTTGCGCCTATTTCTAATGTGCACCGTTACATGAAACTATTATATTCAGACAATTGTGTTTTTCATTATGTTAACGGTTGTGTTACTGACTGTCTGATAAAAGAATACTCACCCCATCTCATCACCTGTAGGTCTTGTAGTAAAAGCAGATATTTCATTCGTGTTTCTATCCAAATATTCCACATCTTTAATCCAGACTTTTAGTTCAGACAAGTGTCCTTGTTGTGCATTGAGCTTGTTTCCTGATATATAATCCGCCGATTGTAAGAATCTGACCAAAATTAACTAGAAGATTTGAGCAACTTAATTGCTGTACTATTGTTGTAATTCACTGCCTTTAAATTGGAAATGTAGAAAAATAACGTGCAATGCGTTGATTTCATAACCAGTCTCCGGTCCTCTCTAACTTTGTATCGTCTCCCCTCAAGCGAATGGAATCTACCAAGCTACAAAGCGTTCTTCATTTGTAGTGATCTGGCACGCTCCAACGAATTGTGCGTGATCAACGGATGCCGAGGTTAATCGCGAAACTATGCCCTCAAATTCCTCTGTTACTTTCTAACAGTTCGGGTATAAATATCCTTGGTTTGAAGATATATATACATAAATTCCAAAGATTCGTCACTGGTAATTTGCAGTGCACCAGTTGGTATTTATCATGTTGTAAGTATAGTCCGCCTAAAATTGAGTGCCGTATTCGGATTTATTCTTATTGCATTCGGAATGTTACGGTTAATTGGCCTTCACTTATCGATGCCTAAGATATATTTCATCTCCTACCTTTGAAAACCACTTTGGTTTGCAAAACTTACAATGTTTATGTGAATGATGCGTGTAGTTGAGAGGAGCTGTCAGTTACGTTTTCAGAAAACAACATATTTATAATTGCTACAATGCATCACAATATTTGTAACAATAGAGTAGATGCGTGGATCTAGGCGTTCTAGGTTAATTAGTAAACACCGATAATGAGACACCTAGATATGGCCAAGTCGCTTTTAATTTTCAGGTGCACGACTAAAACATATCACTTGGGGCCACCACTGTGTCCAACGTACCTAACGCCTGATGATGTATGCGTTCTGACCGGATAACAAATTCAACAACTATCTTGGAAAAGGTGTTTGCACTGTGTTTTGTCATTCTCAAATGTCGCCACTATGAACACGTTGTAACTGATGTAATGTGTACATACCTCGCGATGTACCGAAATGCACCGTTGTCATATTCTACGTACTGTTCACTTGTGGAGATGAAAGCTTTCAAGCTTGTCGTTTAAAAATAGAGCTATCAAATAACTGCACACCAGGTGAATAGTTCTCGAGGTACTTTGATCAACAACAGATAATTACTGCAAAATGTTTCCAGAATGTATGGGCTTGTAGGAGTGGCTTGATGGAGACCAGTCGTTCACTTTTCATTTCATTCGGTACAAACGTTTAAAAGACATGCGTGGCAGTGATTGAAGCAAACTTACCATTACATACGCAACCGTAAACAAAAGAATGTAAGCAACCATGGCTTACTGGAGTCATTTAATTTTTCCAGCTCACCTTGCTGCAGGTCCGGGTTAACTAGAAACAAAAAATCGAATCATATTTTCATAATGAATCACCGAGAGACTCGTATGTTAGAATCGAAAGTGATACGTGTGGCAGTAAGTTGGACTGAGACAAAGACAGATGTTACTTCAGTTTCTTGCCGTCTTATTACAGATCTATCTATTCTGAGTATACTGTACATTAGACGGAATTAGTCCCAGGGTGACAACATAATCCGATGTACAAAAAGGAAATATACATGAAAGGTAGGTCGAGTAAGTGATCTGTCCAATGATGAATCGTTCGCTGCTGTCATGTATCTGTCTCCGATCCCGTTGGTAAACAATGGTATCTGACCGTATACTTGCAATAATTGAACCTTGACAAATTTGAGGTCAACTGTCTAGCGATCAGCAAGGCTGGTACTAGTTAACACGGTCGAGGTTAGCATCCCACGGGAAGACAAAAGTGAAAACATGTATAAATTAATTGGAAGGAATGTATAATGTTTTTAACAGGAAAAAGCTGAACGAATGTATGGGTGAAAAATAGAAAAATAGGTGATTTTCATTAGATGGGAACTTGAGAAGCAGAAGCTATGAAATGATCCGAACTGAAATACAGTGAATCTAACGGAGAGAAAATCTGAGTTTATCGAGCTGAGCAATCATTGAATAATGAAATATTGGTGTAAATAACAGATGTGCGACTAGATCAAATGCAGGTGATGCCGCACAAGCGTACAAAGTGCTTCGGAGTGCATTACAACTTTCAGTCTATATAATCAGGAGCAATCATTGACAAAACTTTCTTTACCATGATTGTGCTCTGTAATACCCCACACATTCTAACGAAACGTTCGCTTGGAAACACTGGGTTCCCTTTAATAACTTCATCAATGCTGAAGGAAGACATATATTTCATAGGGCCAGGCATATTTGCACCCCTGATATGCTGCAGATGGAACAAGAAATGCTCAGAAATAGTTGCTGGCAAACGGATATCCCGAAAAGTTCACGGACATTCACAGCATGATAAACAGAGGCAATGAGCCAGTACAAACAGCTCAAAAGAAAACGTAGTTATCTGACACAACTCCATGTATATGAAGCAAACAGAATCGCGGTGCAAGTTTCCCAATGATCACGTCTTATCAGAGAACATCCTAAGCTTACGTTATCTAAAGTTATTTCAGGTTATGTAACAACATATTCATGAATATAATGTTTCGGTCGTTGCGCTTCATGCATGATTAGTAACCACTCCAACCCATCTTAAAGTCAAATGGTCCAGTGAAGCAAAACGAATGATTGAAATGTGCAAAGCGCGTGCTATCTAATTTAACGAAACCTAAGTGACCGGAAACAGTCAGTCCAAAAGTCATGCACTGATATGATACAATATCACGAAAACAATGTCCAACAGTACGTCGGATTTTGAATACAAATGTAAATTTGCACTTGGAATTTCTAGATACTAAACTGCCCGAACTACCTTTTGTCAAATGTCGATATCTGTTCGTGGAAGCGGAAAGGTGAGTGTCAGACTGTGGCACATACGAAGTATATCCATAATTATCCGCCCACTTGCAAGCACGCCCAACATCATCGTTTTCTACTCAGTAATGTTACTTAAATTTTTCCCGAAAACAAATCATCGCATGATGTAAATAACAGATGTGCGACTAGATCAAATGCAGGTGATGCCGCACAAGCGTACAAAGTGCTTCGGAGTGCATTACAACTTTCAGTCTATATAATCAGGAGCAATCATTGACAAAACTTTCTTTACCATGATTGTGCTCTGTAATACCCCACACATTCTAACGAAACGTTCGCTTGGAAACACTGGGTTCCCTTTAATAACTTCATCAATGCTGAAGGAAGACATATATTTCATAGGGCCAGGCATATTTGCACCCCTGATATGCTGCAGATGGAACAAGAAATGCTCAGAAATAGTTGCTGGCAAACGGATATCCCGAAAAGTTCACGGACATTCACAGCATGATAAACAAAGGCAATGAGCCAGTACAAACAGCTCAAAAGAAAGATATATTCTTATTTTGCAATTCAAAGGCGATCATCTGGCAAACGACATCAGGCATAAATTGCAATGTGCCCTATCCCGTACGTATGCAGCTGCCCAATTACGCTTGGTTCAAACCACCAAAGGACCCGTTCTACACAATCGCGAACGCAGTTTGTCTGACCATTCTGTCTCTCACGTTGTCTACAGTTCACTTGCAGTTGCGGTGACGTTTACATAGGCAGAACAGACCGACAGCTATCTCAGCGAGTAGCAGAACACGTCCCGAACTGGTTAAAACAACTCATGACAATCTGAAACCGGTGAATCCGTCACTCGAAGCCCCGCATCATCGATTGCCAGACACCTCATGATAACAGGTCACCAGGTTGACCTAATTAAATCATTCAAAATATTGTACGTCAACAGAACCCGAAGCTACTGGCCTTTAGCGAAGCCATGTTGATCAGAACTCACCAGCCGGCGCTATGTGCACAAAAGTGGTTGAAGCAACCCATAGGGTTGCCTTGGTGGTGATGACACAACACGTGGTGTGACTGTATGCGTGTCCATACCCTGTCTATCTCTATTTGTGTGTCATATATAACTCGCATGTTTTACGTTTGCGACTGATGAGAGTAAACGAAATGTTAACATATCGCAACATGTGTCTTCTTTCTGCATTGATGAAACAGTCGTGTTTGTCATAGTCGCTTGTGTTTCCCTTTCATTAGCCAACTACTTGGGAAAAATTTCACGAACAACAATTAACAACGCATGTGCAATGCTGGTTGCCACCAGGTGAGAAGTAAGCGAATGCCTAACTGATGCGCCATTATAATCGAGCCGTTTGTCGTATTCAGTGTGGAGTACATGTCACTTCGTCAGCATATCCGAATGCCACTAGTTTGCCTGTATACTCACTTCCGTTTTTCTGTTCATGTCATTTGTGAGATTCTTCGCAGAATGCCTCTTGCTGGTCTATATACAGCAGATTTTTACATATCATTGTTCATGACATCACAAAATGTTTGCTTCGCGCGCTTCCAATAACTTGTATTAGACGTCACCGTTACCTCCATTTATTTGAAATAAATTAGTGTTGTAAGATGTTATGCAGGGTTTCATGGACAAGGCGTGGAGGTTCTTTCTCTCCATGTAGTAAATCATGGATTCGCCACTCGACGCCAACAAACCTTCACAATTTTCGGTAGCACCGGATCTCAACTTAATAAGCGTACTGATCATTTCGATATGCGTTCTTAAATGATACCATTTCATTTTGATCTGTTGATCAAACTGCATTGTTGTCTGTCAGCCTCCGACAACATTATCGAAAACAGTATTCAACAGAAAATACCACGGTGAAATGGAACTTGCAATGGTGATATCATTACTGAATGAATGAGTGCCACCTACCCGACAATCAATAGAGTGCACTTACTTGCATCCAGAGATTTCGATTTCTGTGAACACGTAATCAGTGGTTATTCACATACATGATTTGAAATTCATAGTCTGAATTTACATTTCATCATTATCTGAGCTCTAATGGATGACTTGTAGGAACAAAGTTTTGTGCGTTCTTCGACAGTGTCTTTTATTTTCTCGTAATATATGGCGTACTCCAGTTTACTTATTCTATGTCATCGAAGTAATTTGCGATGATTATCACGCAAAAGATTAGATGTATTTTTTCAGGTTTTATTTAGTACGATTAACGATGAATAACTGCACCGCTTGGCGTTTCTGGCGATGCTAACTTATGTGGCTGCTACGGGGTTTTGGTAAACTGCATGCATATTGAATACAGTGTGATAAATTTGATCAAACTCATCAAAATACTGGTTGTCTTTAGGAGGCCTATCCTGAAGTTAGCACTCTCACATATTAGTCACGCGTTCAAAATATTGTGCGACTCAATAATTGATTTGTTAACTATTCGTGTTTTCAATTGATCTATCACTTTGAACCGCATGACACTTGTTGCCTGCGTGCGATCATATATTTGAACACACTCGAATACTTGCGTGCTTGATACAAGCTAGCGTGTCACAACGTGAATTATTAACGGAAACTTTCATTGAATTAATCTCCCGCTTTCTGTGGAATGAAATGTTCGATATAATATCTGCTGGCCAAATTTTGTTTGCCGTCTGAAAGATTCCGGCAGTAGAAGTGATGCAGTCTAATCAGAACCAAAACTGCGTTTTCACACTCGTGAGTTTCTCGCTGGTCGCTCGTGACGACTGGTTTTGTGTTAAGATATTTCCGAGTAATCAGAAACTAATATTTGGACTTCTAACGCAGTATTCGGTGATGGAAGATAGAGCGGATGCAAATTGCACCAGTCAATCGCATTCTCATTTTAGCGCACATTTCGTTGAGGGAAATGTAACGGATGAACTTAAACGTACACACGAACTACGCTTCCACTGAACCCTTTTAGAAACCCTCGTTTAACCCGCAATTGGTGTCATAACAATAAGCGACCCCATCTTCAACCTATCCCCAGATGTTTGGTCGTTGGTGTGAAAAGCTGCACTTCTTTCGTGAGTTTATTCCAGAAGTGGTCAGAATCCATCAGGCGCCAATAAACAAACACGGGATACCTTCTGTAGGAAGTTGAAAATACATCTCCGTTGGAGGAGATGAACTATCTTACGAATTCATAAATTGAACATGGCAGCATTCATTCGAAGAAATATTGGCATCTGCTTTTATAGTATAGAAGTGCTTTGTTTCCAATCGGGAGTAACGTGCCTGTTGTTAAGTTGGTAACTCATCGGGCTTCAGCTGTTATATGTTGTAATATAGAAGTTACGTATTGCTAATTTTCCGTATATTTCCGGAAGTATCCATCAGACTGCTCCAAAGTCTAAGTTAAAGAGCACAATTGAAAAATGTAACTAAAGCAAGTAACTGAACGACAATTTGCATGTTATAGAAAGGAGGTCTTGAACAACAGAGGATCACGTTGATTGAGCGGATATTAAGATGAAGCACTTCATGAGAATTCGCCGGCAAATGTGGTGATAGTGCTTCGATTAGATTTGATTCATTAGTTTGTGCATCGTTCGAAAAGATTTTCTCTTGCAACAACGGGGCATCGTCGAGACAACGTGTTACTCGGTTAGTTAACTATTGGCATGGATGAAGTGCGACTGGGAACTAACGGAGAGGACTTGGCGAGTAGCGCGTCTTACGTATTCTGAAAGCACGGGACGCGTAGATTGTTTCTGACATTCATCGTTCCGACAAAGCCGCTCGATTCGGGGAGAAATTATACGCAAGTTGTACAAGCGTTTATAGACGTAGGTGCTGCTATTTGCTGGATTACTGTCCCGTGGTCACAATATGAAATTTTCTGGATATTGACAATCGGGCTTAAAGGCGAACGGATGTAAGAAAAATGAACGGAGATATTTGTTCTTAATCATAAGATTTGGTGAATGGGAAATGTGGTTATTTTGCCCATTCATTGAAACCATTTTGCTTGAGTATAACGTTCCCGTGGATGTTTAGCCAGAATGCTAAAAGCGCTCACGACTGTTTGTTCCATCCACCAAATAGGGTTTGAATCACACACTCGCCATTCCAGAAATGAGTTAGTATTTCCGTTTATTCTTCGGTTAAAACTTCCACATAGTTTCAGCCTCTTCCATTGTGCTACAATAATCGTCGTTCCCAGTTTTAATCCCTCGAGTTATTCACTTCTAATTCGTTCTGAATCCAATTTGGACGGCGGATATCCATGAAGTCATTATTGACAATCAGTAATTGGACACCTTTCAACTTGGAAGAAAATCTATCCACAACTGAATCACGAAACTGTCATATAAGTATCGGAACGACTGTTTCTTTCTCACCTGGAAGAAGGTATAGTTTGACCAGTTTTTATAATCCTTGTTTGAGATACGACTTAAGTCAAACGATTTCGGCTGCGTGCACTTACTGTAACCTGAAGAGAAAGCTTCCGTTATAAGCCAACCGCACCGGAAGGTGTTCAGCATGCCCTTATGCTCCGTCTTTCGTCCATCAGATAAACGTAGTTATCTGACACAACTCCATGTATATGAAGCAAACAGAATCGCGGTG
>LOND01005182.1:7034-17127 GCA_014220965.1 Paragonimus kellicotti
ATAGTCTCCTCTTGCTAGTTTGTCCCACTTGATTTCTGCTTGGAGATATCAAAAAACATAAAAATTGGTCGGGTTCATTAATTTGCCTTCTGTTGTTTGGTTTAGTCCTTAAGTGTTGTTCATTGTTGAAATAACAATTAGTTGTTGCGTCGACCGTTCCTTTCTGTTGGAAGCGCAGTTGGATCTAAAGGTATATTTGAACCAACTGATTGCACATTTAATATCCGCGTTCGCAGCAGGAGCATAGTCAGGAAATGTTGCAAGTCAAATACGATCACTCTCGTGCTAAAGAAACTGTTCGTAACCCTTCAGGATTTCTTGATAATATAACACCAATCCTGTGTGTAATGATGGCTGTTGCACCGCCACCTGATCACGTAGAGTGGTTCATGTAGGTTACAACATTTTCAGCATGGGCCCATCATAATTTTTTCCATTCCAGCTACATCCTAGTGTATGGAATTTGTTTGAAGCATGCATGGACCACGATTAGTTTAGCCACCTCTACGGACTTTTGCAAAATAGTTGTTGTTTGTTGAAGCGTAGGTTTATTTCCGTCCAACTCATCTACAAAATGCTTCAACGTTTTATAAAGATCTCCATAGAAGCGCACAGTCTCAATTTAATGGTGTCTTGACGAAAGGTTGCTTTGCAGTTGCAACTAAGTAATCTACTCTCCTATACGAATAACAGATAGCTTCTCAGATGTAGAGGATGATTTATCTGATGCAATTAAGATTAAGTATTTTGAAATATGGTTTTAACTTTCTGTGGGTTGGCATCTGTCGGCAGAAAACGGATACGACCTTAGTGGACCCGACCTATACTGCTACCTTGACGAGGTGGTCGGGCTTGTGTGCTGTTTTGATCCGGCGGGCTATGCTGACTAGGACTCCGGTCCTTCCAGGTTCAACCCTGTCAGACAGGCCAAAGGGGAGCAGCAGACGAAAAGCAGTTACACTCATAGGATTGTATGTCGCACTACTGACCGCGTAGGAGTGCTTAGGTAGTGAGGCACGATCCTATGGGCATACAGCAGAACTATTTTTATAGTTGCGGCACTGCTGTCTTCCGTATCAGGAAGAAGGGGGTTAGAAAAGGTACCCTCAAACAAAGAGCACTCCGATCGCCCAACGGTTGACCGTGACCGCCGGCGTATTATCCAATACGGTCGAAAAACATCTATCACCCAAAAGCCCGATGTAGCTTTGAGTACATCCACTGCGCGCAGCAGTGCTCAGAATCAGACATCAATGTCTTATTCAAGGTGCCCTCGGTCTTGGCAAATCTTTCTGTCAAGTGAGTCGGGCTTTTGAGTCATTGGCTCCGGGTAGGGTCCCCCAAGAAAACCCTGTATCCTGTTGTCTCGCAGGTCAGACTTTTGAGTCAGAGACTCGGGGTGGGGTCCCTCAAGTCAACCCCTTCCGCGGCATAAACGACCGGGAAGTATCAGAAGTTATCGCTCTCCCGACAGTGAAATTACTGGACAGTAAATAGCCACAATGGCCTTGGACGTTGTTGATGGATCGGGAGTTGATGAACAAGTTCGTTAAATTGGGATTGATGCAATAAAGAAACAAGGGGCTAAAATGAAAAGATACGAATTCATTCCACCTGTCGTTTCGTTAACGGCAGCATACACATTTCCTCTGGCGATGGTTTCTAGAGTGAGCTGTATTGTTCTTTGGCGAAGAATATGAGCACATTTCTTACTCTGGATTGATTGTTTGGGAATGCTATAGAACGGGATGCATTTTGACAGACGATTTTAGCATGTTGCGTTCTGGAGTTTTTATAAGGGGATCTCTGGCCGTAAAACTGTTTCTGCGTAATGATGATAAGATTCGGTTTTTAGTCTACTGGAGCATATATGAAAGTTATCAACAGAAATTAAATGTTGCTACAGCTGTTACCTATGCGTGTACCCAAAGTTACAGCAGAATAAAATGGATGTCATAATTTTTTATTCTCGTATGTGTGGGCAGAATGGGAGAAATCAGAGATGAAGATAGCAAATTCGGTCATGCTCAGATACAGATTAACGAAACATACTAGTCATAACTTCGATCATTACATACATAATTCTGCCATGTTTCCTACACTTTGAAAATCCGCGTATTATCACGACTGTATTTGTCTATCCAGACCTTCTCGGATTGTTTTGTCATGCTTTGGACACCTCAGAAGAAATCTTATTTCAACTGATCTCGTATACTCCACATGTATTTTTGCATTCTGTCATCCATTCCCAAGCAACACCTGATTTCTACTCAAGAGAGAGAAACTCGCCAAGAGATTTGCATGTTTCGAGCAGCCAGGCTGGTTATCTTCAGACGACGGGTAGCCTTATGAGTCTCGTCCCTGTCCGGTTCATAGCTATTGGTGTTGGTCTAATCACAAGTAACCTGTTCTTTCCAATCCTCCCTACCCCGATCATATTTTCGGTGCACAAAGCTAGCAGACTGTTATGGTCAAAGGGACTTTCCATCAGGGCCTTATGATCAGCAAATGTCACAGGGGAAAACAGCCATTTTATCGACTAGATTCGCCAGTTATCCCACAAAGGTGTCCACTTGCGCATTTCGACACGGGTGGGTCAATTTCACTTGAAAACAGAACTGAACGTGAACGCCAATCGATTGAGATACATTGGCTAAACGTTCTAAGAATAGATCAACGGTATACCAGAACAGTACTCGATGTAGGCTTTACTATATAATAGCATTATCACTTACAGAAGTAAGGCAATTATTTACCAACTGAGTATCTTTAATGTCTATTTACAGTCTGTCTCCATTCTTCTACCGAGCATATGACTATTCACCTGTGGTGATGCGAGTAAGACAGAACACGTCATTCATAGTCTGTATATGCTTGGTTCATTAGTGAAGGGTTCGCTGGCTGTCAATTCAAAGCTCAATGCTGACGTTTTCTCAATGGCTACCTGAGTGGAATGAGGAGTGTCCCTTGTGTCAAGAATGAAATGAGGCCTACTATGTGCACTGCTACAAGACAAACCAACCAAAGCCCGGTTTACAGATAAGCATTAGTATGCAACGAAAGAATAATGACTGCTGCGCGTCCGCAGGCCCCCAATGCTTTGAAAGCATGAATATACTTTCGACTGGTCTAGGTATGCGAAAAAATACACAGCATAACACTTTTAATTACCACAGCAACCACGGCAGTTATGGTGAAATTGAAAAAGAGGCGAAAATAATGTACAGTTCAAAAGTCAAGAGCACCGTGCCGTCAACACGAATCATGACGACATTCAGAAATGAACAACCCAACGAAGATCACCTTGTATCTCAGGTCCTTATATACTTCGTCTTATTTTTAATTATCCCGGAAGTAATACGTACGACATACATGAGTATAACTGGAACAATTGATCACAACTCCCAATTCAGGCAAACTTCAGGAACTTTGGATGTACATGCGACCTTCGGTCTGTATTCCATTTCGTTCTACTTATTCTTCTTCAACAGCATCATCATCATCACCAACAATAGCAATACATCGGTGGTTCTGACTGAAATAAGCGAATCCTGTATAATGAGAGAGAAGAAATCTAACTACTAAAAATATTCATGTTTATACTCAAACATTCAGCATCAAGGTACCTACCCCTTCAAGATCTGTATTTATTGTGACTTTACATTATAGCCGCTCTGGATGAGTAAAGTCAACCTCTTGTAACCAATTTGTCGTGGCTATTCAGCACTTGCGCACAGAAAGTTCCCAACTGTTTCACGATGCTCACTCTTTAGTGAGCACAACGCACGCCGTTTTACCGCTGTTTGAGCTCAACAACAACGATAGTTTTCTTAGCAACTTGAACCTGCAACCTTCATGGTACAAAACGAAGCTCCTACCGACCTATCTGTTCGCGGCGTCTAGTCCTCATGATGTCGAATATTTGAGTGTTGAAAGAGTTCTTCAGGAAGTAAGTTCCATCTCTCTTCTCTTTCTCACTGCTCACTCATAGCCACCTTTCACCTCCGTATGGTTGTGCGGAAGCCCAGCACTACTGATGCAATGTCATTGGTGATGGTGGTCTATTGTGATGAGACCATCAGTCTGTATGAACTCCTTGTTGGTAGTGGTAAACACAACAAAACTTGGACAGTGTATTCATCATGACTGTGAACACCCTGGAATGAAATCGAGGCTTGATAAAGCTTGTTCTGTCAACTCGATGCAGGCCCTGCATGTTAAAGTATCTCGCCCGACCGTAATCGCATTGATGTGTTTCACTGCAAACCAGTGGACCAATAGACCTGATTAACAGTATGAATGAATCCTGTAATATGAGACCATTCGGACATTTGAGACAAAGTTGTTTCAGACGCGAACCATACATACAACCTTTACTCTACACAAATTACTTTGAACAGTGTACAAAATTAATATGCTTACTTTTCGCAAAAATACATAAACAAAAGAAACACGGTCATATATAAGCGTCCGTGCTATCTAAGCACAATTAAAACAACAGTCAGTGAAAATCCCTATGTGAATGCGGAACGAATGTGATGCGATTACGTTGTCAAAACAACCGTAGTGATTGTTATCCTGCGACCCAGTAACCAATGCTCAAATCTCAATCGATATTGAGTATGATGATTCCACTGTGAGTTGAATGAGGTAGCCCAGTGAACTGAATGATAGCCACCATCGGCAACCCATAGTTAATTGCCGCGTCTGCAACCATGCTACATGGAATGCTACTTCCAGAACGACAGAAAGAAAAGAACGTAAGAAGCGGAGGAGGAATTGTCAACACAGTTGCCGACGAATTCTTTACATGTACCACGCAGTACTGCATGGCAAAAAAATGATCAGGAATACCGAATAATTTATAGAAATGTCAGGAAGCGCATCTCCCAACGAAACAGACAAGGCGAATCGTGTAACAACGTTAGATTCGGGACCCGGACAGTCATCGTTTTTGGGATTGCGCATACCTGCAAGTAGAATCGAACGTCAACTGGTTGCAGTGAAAGGGGAATAGTCTAGTCCACATTTCCTGAGGCAGAATTGGCGTCGGATGAATGGTTTTGTTTTTTCAACTGGTCAGCCAGATTGCAGCTGTGCAATCGGACGTCTGCGGTTTTCAGTCCTATTTGAACTGTTTTCTTTTCTTTAAAACAGTTCATTTCCTTCAGTAAGTTTGAACAAAACAGTTAGAAAACGAATACTGGTAGATGCAAGCATTT
Organism: Paragonimus kellicotti; assembly: GCA_014220965.1. Taxonomy (NCBI): domain Eukaryota; kingdom Metazoa; phylum Platyhelminthes; class Trematoda; order Plagiorchiida; family Troglotrematidae; genus Paragonimus; species Paragonimus kellicotti. The sequence continues at coordinate 12,257 of LOND01005182.1, forward strand.
CCTATTGACTTCGTCAGTACTCTCCTAACTACGATCAGCAGCCGCTGTGTCAACACAAAGCAACATCTGCAATCCTTAGGAGAACCTGAATCAAAAAATGTAGCAATACTTAGGCCAGATAAAGGCTCTAGGGTAGTGATTTTAGACAGAGACGCGTATATGCAGATGTAGTCAATATTGGGGGACCTAACGAAGTTTCAACAAATAGACACATGACATAGAAAACAGGACAGTCAGTTGAGAGGCTTTTAAAGCGAGTAAGATTCTATTGGGCATACCGATTCCTCGTTTATGGCTCTCATGTGAACTGTTCACTAAGAGCTCCATAAATGAACTGTACATGTGATGACTGATATTCTTCAATCCGCTCGTTGGGTCGATGACCAGTCTCTCAGCTCTCTCGGCTTCCCTAAAACACACCAATTGCTGGAATACCGCTTAGGGCCTATTATGGCGATGACTAAGTCTCCAGACCATAAATTGGCACGCTGGTTAATCACCATCCTAATGCCATTAAAACAAAGTTTCAGGTCTTTTCTATCAAAGATTATTTTGAGTTGATCACTGTCTTGGACAAAAACAATCCTGCTAATGAGTTGATCTGTTTCACTGACGTTTGATCACTGTTCACGAATGTCCCAGCACACAAGAAAATTGATTATATTTGTGAGCTCGCTGAAGCGAGCTACAGTACTTTACCTCTACCCAGCGATATTCTGGAAGTTTTACTGTTAGGCACTGAAAACGTCGGTTTCCGTCTTCTTGCTCGGTGCTACAACCAAATAGATGGGGTGTCCATGGGAAGTCCATTAGGGCCCATCTCAGCAGAAATTTTCATATTAAGGACTCAACAGTAGTTAACCGCAGACATATCAAGTGTCATACTACAAACGCCACGCTGATGATACACTAGTAGTCAGTCGTTCCAACGCATACGCATAACTGTGGTATTGATAAACGTGAATTTGGGATGTGATAATCGTCTGTCCTTTCTATATATACTCATAAGTCTCCGGGAAGATGGTTCTATTAAAAGAGCTGTCAACAGGAAATTCACGTGGTTCGGTTAATACCTGAAATTTATTAGTTTCCCACTGGTCCATCACGAATCCAACTACGTCACTCCAATCTAAGGTTCTTGCGGTTTGCTGAGACGGTCGCGCATATAACTCGACTCATGGCGCTGTGATCAGAACGATCTAGTCAGGGGCCTACCTTAGAGGTTGAGACCTTCACAGTAGACTCACGATGCATGGTAGTGCAACTTGACCTACCCGGAAGATCTTAGTGAGCCTTAATCCGCAACCGGACTTGATATATCCAACCTCGTACCCCCGATACACTGTCTTCGAATATAAAAGCGACCGTTTCACGTCTACTTTATAAATTTTATTAGTTTTCGTGATGAGTACGGCTACGATAACGCTATGCACCTACCCCATATGTTTATCAAACCAGGATTTCTTGCGATCAAAGTACTCACACTGGTCCACACCGCCGGAGCGGCAATGTCGCACGCTATTAGGGGGTACCGCATGGTGAGTCTATAACGTTTCGCGGCGATCAACGGTCGAGAACCCTTTAGTGTGCGTGGTATATAACGGCTCATAAAGTTGCTCTGTAGAAACGGATTATGTTCCGCAACCTTCATTTCCCAGAGTATTCTATCTACCTCTCCGATCTTTCTGGGGTCGACAACACAGCTGCTGCTCTCCTAGAGCCTCTACCAAGATGTTCGCATTTGTGGCCGTCCACGTGAGAGACTGGTTGGGGAAGGATGGCATCTCATGGCGTACGTGTTTCATGAACAGTTATTTCCTGGCTTAAAATTGATGAATTGGAAACATCCTTGACGAACAACCAACAAGTAGGGCAGATTTTTGAGGAAATAATATCCCATATTCAAATATAAATACTCGCAGGGTTTTCCATGGTGGCTTATCTGAACTTAACCTCAGAGTCGACAATAAAACGAGAAGCAATAAGTGGGGTTTCCAAACTGTTGATCGCGTGCGTATTAACTCCATCTAGAATTTACAACAGATAAACGATCACTACACTCTTTCATCCAATCACCGGCAGCTGTATTTTTGTGGCTAAAAGTTGCATTCAACTCGGTTACCTAGTACGCTCTTCAGGCGTGCATCCATTGTAGAGGTGTTCCAATAAAATGTACCGACTTGTTGAGATCGTTGTACGCCCATTCTGTGTGCAGAGTACGAAACTAGGAGCAGTCATCTGGAGAGTTCTCCTATTTTAGAAGGAGCTCGACTACATGACAGACACTGCATTGTAGGGGGAACTCACAGCCTCCGTAGACCTCGGAAAGAAACTTCTGCGAGGTTGTAAACTGGCCTATACTAAGTGTGTGGAGGGCATTACTTTGCTTAGTTTTTCTGTAGATAACAAGTAGAACATGTCAGATTGATTAAATTACATGGCTGATCTGCACAGCAAGTTCTTTACATCATTGAAATGTAACATGCTGTTACACGGTTGGCTTGGCTCTGATCCCACCTGTTCTTGAAAGTTGACCGCTAGAAGCTGCTGACCGATTAATTTTCAGAACAGCGTCGTTTCATTAGCTGACAATACCGACGACGTGGAGTCTTTGAGGGTAACGGGAACATGTAATGGCTAATATTTGAGGTTTGTGAGGTCTCAAATAGGTCTGGTTGTGGGCTAAAAGGATAGCATGGAACAAATGTACGGATTTAGCCATACTTTACAGGTCAAAGAGGTGACTCAGTCACATGGAAACTACACAAGCCCTCGACCACTGCTGCTTTCGCCAATTAACCTGCATTAAATGAACTAACTGTGTGAGTAAGGTTTAGTTCGGAAATCTGCGAATTCGTGACCAATGTCCGAGATCATGAAAATACACAGTTTAAGCTGGTTCAGTCATATACCTCATGTATCAACAAGAACCTGGTTCATCGAACATGATTCAGTGCGGTTGTCGGCGACTGGACGAAATCGCAGGGAGGATTGAGTGGCCGAAGATCGTTAAAACTTTGACAACTCTACTGAACAAGCCTGGTAAGTAATACCTGTCAGGTTGAGAAATGTGCGACTATCCACAACAATGGCCGGAAACGCTCCCGGACATAACAATGTGTTGCAGTCAATGGAGAGCCTGTAATCGTCAGTGTTGACTTTTCTTCTCCTTCTCCATACCTTCCCATTATTTCCTGTTTCCAGTGATTCACTGGTTTTGCACATTGCTAAATACCAATCAATCTAACTCTTCGTAGTTTACAGCCAAGGTCAACGGAGGTCCGCGTCAATGTACCCTTCGTAAGGCTTAACGCCGAATGTATGTGTATTGATGCTCAGGTACAGAGCAGATCTTTGTCCAGCTGAGAATGGCACAAGCCTAGACATTCACTCTGCATCGAGGCTATTGTTTCACCTGTACAGCTGACTTAGGAGATCGATAATTGTTTGAGAAGACGCACCAATGCAGTTACAGTGCAAGACGCACAAGGGTATAGTTGAAACTTGTATACAAACTGTACTGGTGTGTGTGTGTATGTAATTGACAGAGCGCATAATCTCTTACGCAAAGTTGCAAGCGTTTGCAGGATATGTTTTCCTTGCTGCTGGAGATTGATTTTGAACCATATTCGACCTGTTAATTCGAAATGTCAGAAAGAAACCGATCATCACTCAACGTCTTAAGAATTCTGCCACAGAAATTAGTGACGGTGCGCCAATCATGAATGGAAGTACGCCTAATTGCAAAGCTTGCACTATGATTGCGTTCGCTGAAATAAAATTACAAGCGGAGCGTCGTTTGCGAATTAAAAAGTACACTCAAAAAATACAAAAGTAGCCATAGCAACATTTAATTTCTGTTGATAACTTTCATATATGCTCCAGTAGACTAAAAACCGAATCTTATCATCATTACGCAGAAACAGTTTTGCGGCCAGAGATCCCCTTATAAAAACTCCAGAACGCAACATGCTAAAATCGTCTGTCAAAATGCATCCCGTTCTATAGCATTCCCAAACAATCAATCCAGAGTAAGAAATGTGCTCATATTCTTCGCCAAAGAACAATACAGCTCACTCTAGAAACCATCGCCAGAGGAAATGTGTATGCTGCCGTTAACGAAACGACAGGTGGAATGAATTCGTATCTTTTCATTTTAGCCCCTTGTTTCTTTATTGCATCAATCCCAATTTAACGAACTTGTTCATCAACTCCCGATCCATCAACAACGTCCAAGGCCATTGTGGCTATTTACTGTCCAGTAATTTCACTGTCGGGAGAGCGATAACTTCTGATACTTCCCGGTCGTTTATGCCGCGGAAGGGGGTTGACTTGAGGGACCCCACCCCGAGTCTCTGACTCAAAAGTCTGACCTGCGAGACAACAGGATACAGGGTTTTCTTGGGGGACCCTACCCGGAGCCAATGACTCAAAAGCCCGACTCACTTGACAGAAAGATTTGCCAGCCCGAGGGCGCAGTGAATAAGACATTGATGTCTGATTCTGAGCACTGCTGCGCGCAGTGGATGTACTCAAAGCTACATCGGGCTTTTGGGTGATAGATGTTTTTCGACCGTATTGGATAATACGCCGGCGGTCACGGTCAACCGTTGGGCGATCGGAGTGCTCTTTGTTTGAGGGTACCTTTTCTAACCCCCTTCTTCCTGATACGGAAGACAGCAGTGCCGCAACTATAAAAATAGTTCTGCTGTATGCCCATAGGATCGTGCCTCACTACCTAAGCACTCCTACGCGGTCAGTAGTGCGACATACAATCCTATGAGTGTAACTGTTTTTCGTCTGGCTGCTCCCCTTGCGCCTGTCTGACAGGTTTGAACCTGACGGGAGCGGGGTCCTAGTCAGCATAGCCC
>LOND01005183.1:0-18136 GCA_014220965.1 Paragonimus kellicotti
AAAATCATATTCTCTAAAGCGAACTCGGAATCTAGGTAAGAAGTGCTCAGCCATGACTCCGTTATGGCAACAATCCGGGGCTTTGTGGTAGAACAAATTCCACGAAGCTCGGGTAATTTGTTTACTAAGCTAACCGCATTTGTGTACATGCACCTTACAGAGTTAATGGTAATCGAATGGGAGTTATCCTGGGGTTCTGAATGATGTGGTTCATTCAAAACGTAACGCTGATGGAGGTCGCCGACTCCCGTGGGGTCGACTGTAGAGAAGTTTCTGAGGTCATTAAATCCGCAATTGGCACCACCAGGCGACTGGTACGTGTGCGATGATTGGCTTTTAATAAATCTCGTTCCTCTTTAGAACGATCGGGGTGTAACGAAATCCCACCAGGGATAAAACGACGTCTATGGCGGAACCGCTCCAGTATGTGCGATGCCATCTCGTGCGAGGTGACAGTAATTTTGAGGAGTCTGATCGAGATTCACTCGACTCCGGCTTGGGCCGCAGGATGCGGTGAATACGTTGAACTTGGACGTTGGTAAGTTCAAGTGCAGTTGACAGGAATCGCCACTGACTCTTGTCGTGTTCCAGATCATCCCTAACGGAATCGAGGACACCCCCAATGATAACTGCGAGATCGGTCAGTGGTTCCACTTCGTTTCTGTGCGAGCTTCCGCCGCTGGCGTTCAGCCCATGGTATATCAGGGTATATCCGGGCCCCAGAGTTGTCCAGCAGCTTATGTGCCGCTAGAAGAACGTCTTCAGTCAAAGTGGATGACGGAAGCACGACCCTTGCTAGCCGAGACCTGTCAGCATGTGGCGAATCCAATTTCCTCGCCAACCTCGTGATAGAATTTGGAACATTTGGATTTATGCTCATTTTTGTTCAAAGACTTGTCCAGAGCTCTCGATCATGCTCGTACGGTTTAACAGGTGGCGCACATTCCAGAAGGTTCTGATCAATTACGGAACCCTGCTGAGCAGATGAGCTCAAGCTTTTAGGAATGATGGTGTTGGTGCTCTTGGAGAATTTCGCCGAAGTTACGCCATCATTAGTGTAACTCTCGCGAACAGCAGGACTGGGCTTCATTAGATAAGACCGAGCGAACAACCTCAGAATTCGGTAGTGTTTGCTACGATGTTGTTAGGGCAGGTACGTGCAGCAGCAAGTCGGCATGAGCGTTTTCGGAGAGACCGAGGGTACCATGGTTGATTTTGTTTCCGTTGCAACCGACGCATAGAATACTGTACCTGTTACACTCGCGTTATATGCCTTACTGAGTACAGCCGGTGGGTCAGGGGATGTCACATCCAATGCGTATGATGAAGTGCTACCTTCAGAACTAGGAGCCTGCCTAGCGTTTCTACAACAGAGGCAAACAAGGTGGATGCAGTCCAGCCGTGTTGCTGTCAACATTTTGTAAACCTCGCTAGATATGCCCAGACACGAGGTGTGAAACCATGTGTCACAGAGCAAGCACTGCATGGCGTGGTCCCTCGCGCGGACAATCTTTTCACATGATCCACAGTTAGACCTTTTCACCATTACAGAGGCGACTACGCGAATAGGAATCAGTTGATTCGTAATTCACGAGGTCTTTAGGATACGGAAACGGTCAAATATTAACCAAACAACGCAGAGAGAGATTCAAGCTTACAGCATTCAAACGTCCCGTTCAGTTCAGTTCACAGGATGTGGCGGCCAGCTGTCCGATAGTCCAGTTTCTTGCGCTGGTGGGCAACAGCCTTCCCGCGCTTCGATTGTGAGGATCCACACACCAGGCTTCGTCTGTCCTGATACCCGCAACCTACAAAAACAGATTGTCAGGCTGGAACACAAAGAAAGGGAAAAGAAAACGAACGAGAGGACGAGGAACAACTTGCACGCATGTTGTTAATGAAACGCGGACAACCGTACTGCTATGACCACGCATACGTACACACTCATTTGGAAACAACCAATAATATGCATGTGGTCCCCCAGCTGTATGTTACACTTATATACACTTATATGTAAATGCCATACTTCTGTGACACTTAATTTTTGCAGTACTAAGAGAGTTGATACTGTTCCATTTGCACATGAAAAAAAGGTTTGCAGACTGCGTACTCACATGACAGCTTACTGTCGTTGTAGACAAAAAGAGATAAGAACGAAGGACATGTTTAGAGATAGCTCAATCCATTTGAAACCCCCGATTACTCAATGGCGGTGCATGAACACACTAATACTGAGATAGTACGATGAAGGTTGTTGAACAATAAGTGGGAGGGATTGGAATTCCCTCGATGCTTCATCTCGTAGGACCAGTCTTGTAGCTTTCAAAATGAAGGCATTTGTTCGTCGTGCCATTTCTTTTCTTTTTTTGATAAATAATATTTTTTTCCAAATAGTCTCGACGTCATTACCTCTCTAGTTCCGACCCAAGGTCTCTTTTTGTAACCTGTTAGTTACGGTCTTCACTGTTTTATGATTTCAATTATTATTTTAAACGGACAACTATATTTAAAATGTGGTTGAGTGCCAGGGGTGAAGACTTTCTTGTCGGTGCTATCTTGTTCTATGATCTGCATCTGCCAGACAGTCTTATCTAGGGGCCGTCATGAGCTGTCAAGAATGAGAAGGATCAGAGAAGGAAAAGGAAGAAAAAAGAGGAAAAACGAAGGTTTCCTATGGATGACATTATTCAATTAAAACTAAAACTGCAGTGTTGCTAAGCTGAAGAGTGAAGATTCCAGAGCGAAGATGTGAGTATAAAGTGGAAGACTTTGGCTGCTTCCGACCGAGAGTGATAATCTCGACAGTCTACCTCCTGAGTATCCGCACGAATGATGGCTGAGTTGCAGACCCTCTTTTCGAGCTGTGCACGACAGTGCTTATGTACGACCAAATAGTACGGAAGGTTAGACATTATTTTACACTTTGAAAAATTTAGTAGATAAGTAATAGTACATATATATATAAAGTATATGTATGTGTATATAAAATACAGAATTACAACAGCGATTTCAGCGATTTGTTCACGGGTTCGAGGTTGGGGACCCAATTCACCCGGATCCAGTCAGTTTGTCCGTTTCGATATCAGCGGTTTTCTGTTGACCTGAAAGGCAGTCATTGAAAACTGGGTGTAGCACCGCTCTTGGGGGTTACAGAGAATACCGAGAACACAGTAAAGTACTAATCTGATAGAAAAGAACAAAATACTAATCTAACAACTTCTTAAGTAAGTGAGAATCTAATAACACTTTGAAACGGTCCCTAGAAGAGCAGCTAACAACCTCTAATGGAAGGTCGTTCCAGTGGTTGATAACCCTGTAAGAGAAGAACTGTTGCCGTAAGAGGAGAATTGTTGCATAAGAAAAGAATTGTTGGCGAACTGCAGTATAAAACCACCAAATTTAAACTGAAATCAAGGCAAGCCAGTGAGTCGTTTCCTAAATCTTGCGATGAGGAACTGAACTATTTACACAACTATGTAACCAGCAGCCAGATTATTTCAGTGACGGAGAACACATTCAAAGATGTCGAGGGTAAAAAACCATGCTATGTGGAAGTAACAAAAGAAGAATCACGGGTGCGGACATGTATACAGACCTGAATGAAACCTTGTTGACTAAAGGGTAGAAAGCTGTGAACGGAAGTGTTTATCTCACCTGGACAAACTTTTAAGGCGAAGTAACCTAAGATTGATAGCAGGCGCGTGTAACTCGAAATTTGGTTCAACTTTTCCAGCCATCGTTGTCTAACCATACTTTTTGCACTACTGATGCCCCGCGCATGAAGAATTACGTACCATCATTGTTATTTGTTACCGAATAACATACTAATTCGTTACATATTGAATTTTTGGGTCACATTGTATCTGCATTTGTTTTATTTTGCATATTGCCTGTTCCTATTGACAATGACCCGAGTTAGATCTAGCAGTGCTGGGACTCAACAAACACTGACTGAGGCGGTGAGCATTTGCGGCCGTTACGGGTGCAAGATGTCCGTACAGAACGGTATGCAGTGCTCCAAGTGCCAGAAGTGGTATCACTTTAAATGCACTGGCCTCAACGAAGACCAGTACAAGCAGCTTGCTTCTTCAGCTCTTCATTTTATCTGCATGAGCTGCAGGTTTGACGACAGTCAGGGCGCCGGTCTATCGCTAACCATCCACGCACGCACCGAAAAGTGCAGCGAGACAGTAAACCTGCGACTGCAAATGTGGAGATCTTCTTAGCACTATTTGTAGTGGATCTAAACACTATGTAAAGCTTGAACACGGAAACGAAGCAAATGTAATGAAAATTGAAGGGACTGACTCACAGTAGTTCGTGAAGGTGCGTTGGTCCAGAGTTCCATCACACCGAATGGAGTATCTAATGGGTACGATCTGCCGTGCCGCTCCCGGGCGGTGTTGGCGTCAGAACGGTGATACTTTTGACAACGCATAAATACGAAGATGTGCTCAAATAGACGGTTGAGTCCGTTAACTTTCGGCTCTCCAAAACTCTGCACATGAGCGACACTGAGCGCATAGAGAACGCATTGCTGACGACACTGGAGATGAACATTTTCGTAGTGACTACTGACTCATTCGATTCATATGACTTAAACATCGAGTGTACATGGGAAGTTGGAAAAGTGCGAAGAACAATGAAACTTATGAGGTACGAAATAATTTACAAAAAGCTACACTATCATCATCATCATTATAGGCAAATAGATCAGTGGTTGACTCTGACGCTTAACTGCCACACAACCACGGAGAAGAAAAAATCTATATACGAAGAGAGAAGAAAAGAGGAGGGAAGGGAAGGTGGACCTAACTACTAAAAATAGCTACGTCTATATTCAAACATAACATCAAGGTGCCTACACCTTGCAAACAAACAACCGAGCTGTAAGTGAAAGTAAGGCGTCATCAGCAAGACAGCTTCCTTACGGCTTTCACTGCCCCGCATCATAAAGTGCACTCACTTCACAGACAACTCGGCCAAACAACAACATTCACGCCACTGAGCTCGATTAGCCGCCATCTCACCTAACGTCTCAAGCCACCGACTCTGTGAGTCGCGAGGGCCCCAGCCCGGGAGACGAACCCGACCTACAGTAGCCAACCCCTTCGTGAACGATTTCATTTGTCTACGCCAGGTCATCATCTGTCCACCTCGCACCTTGCGCCAGTCAGCCGCAGCGTCCGCAAACAGTGCTCGGTGTGGCAAACGACTAGCTGGCATCCTTAGTACATGACCCAACCATCTAAGTCTGTGCAAATGTAGCGACTGAACAAAGAACTCGTTTGACAATCAGTGCCAAACACCCGCTTCCTAACCTCCTCGTTGCTTACTCGCTGGTGCCAATACGGCGATTGAACGCAAACAGCGGGTCAAATGCCAGAGACCAGTTCCGATCCTACTACCTGAGCGGCCAGGTTTCGCCTGCCGTAAAGTAATACAGCTCCTCACTGTTGTTTGATATATACGACCCTTAAGCTTTAGGGAAATACCTCTCTGTCGCCATAGGTGTCAGATTAGCGGAACCCCATCAGCCTTTGGAAAATACGCGCTTCGATTTCATTCCCTACGCCCCCGACGCCATCGCCTTGATGCAGGCTTCCCAGAACAACCAGTACAATCTCCAGACTCATTATCTAACATTAAATCTACGTAATCACAACAATCTTGCAGAAGCACTTTGCATTTTGAGGCTGCAAAGCGCATTCCGAAGTACTTAGCAGAACGCGAAATAGCTTTAGCGTTTGTTGTGCTGCTCAAAATTTTCAAGAAGCAACAGGCTGTCGTCAGCATAATCAACAATAATCAGTCTTCCGTCAGGTAGGAGGTCCACGCCGGCATCTTGTGAGTGCCGCAGATAATCCTCCATTATTTCGTCATAGATGTAAATGGACAAGTTGTGAAAGGAAGCAGCCTTGACGTACGCCGCTCATGGTGCTGAAACTGTCAGATACTTTGCCGTATACCCCAACCTGAGCTGAAGTATGGGGAATAAATCACCGACAATATATTCACATGATCAGTCGGTACATCCTTGCGTTTATCACCCTAAATGTATAGATCGGTCCACTGAATGGAACGCATTTTACAGTCGGGGAATACGACGATTATTGGCTGGCGGTACACATGACGCTGCTCCGGAATTTGACGAAGAGTAAAAATATAATCCATACAGCCCCGCCCGGGGCGAAACTACGCCTGTTCTTCCCTAGTGTTCATCTACCGAACTTCAGTGAATCGACGTAATATAACTGACGCCAGAACCAATGAAGAGTAGGATGTAGAAGTACCGACGGACTATGTCCGAAATGAATTCGGAACTCCAGTCTCTGAATGAATACTTAGCGCTTGCTCTTCCTGGTGATGCGGTCACCGGGAAGGCATTTGCCCTGTCCACTGCATATCTAGGGCAGGCCGCGGCAAATATGAAAGGGAACTCTCGGAGAAAGGAGAGTGGTTTTGTGACAGCTTCCCCGCATCATCTCCAACCGAGCTGGCCAAGTTAGTCTCAACTTCTTCACTCTTCCCGGACATTCTAGTCTCGTACCGCGGAGTAGGCCACGTGCCCGTACAGCTAAAGTGTCCCTTGGGCCCTTTGGTAACCTTGCCAGCCATGCTCAGACATAAGAAGTGATGGAAAAAACGATGGCTTTAAAGTCCGCCAACGCCCATCTTAAAGTTATTTCTTTCGATTGCTCTCGGCAACAGAGTGGACTGACAGCGGATAACACTGAGTCAAAATCCTGCACACCGGAGGTGCTGCAAATGGAAACTAATGAGTTAGGGACTGTGTGTGAATATGAGAAAGTGAGTCGCATGATGGATGACCGGTTGTTCGTGAATGTCATACAATCATCCACGTAGGATCATCTTTGCCAAGTAAAGGAACGAGCGGCACCGCTTTGTAGTGTCTAACGGTCCTGCACGGGGCACAATGCCAGAAGATGATACGAGATCACAGAAAGCCGTGTCACGATTTACCTGAAGACAAAAAGCCACCAAAAGACCCAGCAGAAATTTTACAACCTTCTTTTCAAAGGAATTCGTAAATGTAGGGTGTAGCGGCGGGCACACCGCTGCCTATCGAAGAACTTTACCTTTTCCCGCTCCAAAATTAGGTGATCTCTAATCAGTAGCCGCCTCCATAGCCAAACCGCAACACTGCCTCTTTTTCAATTCCAATACCCCGCTCACTCCACAGGATTAAACTAAACAAGACAAATTCTCCACGTGAGTAAAAAAACATCCCAAACCAACCCTCCCAAGAAGCGGAATCCGGCAGAGTTGCAAAGGTAGCAAATTGTGACGTCGAAAATGCTTGTCAGGCGTCCCGTAGAAATGCTGGCACACGCACGAAGGGTGATGTCGCGTCCGCAGCCCCGAAGGCGGACCATCAGAAACGCTCGGCAAAACAGACCAACTTCAACCCCAACACTCCTCCTCAATTTTAAGTCTTTTCTCAGAGCTCTTCCCCGCAAACTCCTTTCTCTTTTCTCGAGAAGTCAAATGAAAGAGTAGCTCTTAAGTGCCTGCACACAAACTGTCTGAGTCTATTTAATAATTTACTAGAAATCAGACAGTTAACCCATGATGCACAACGCCACATATTTGGCTTCACGGTTACCTGGCTTGCAGGTGGCGTCAGTGACAGTAAACTGAGTGCCCGGGTATTTAGTTTACCGAGCTGACTCCGCCCGAGGGAGAATGTGGGGTTCCGCGATTTTTCTTCACCATCATCTCCCAACTCCAACGGTTATCGATGGATTACATTCCTCTGATAAGTGTGACGCTCTTTGGACTTTGACTGGACATGCTGGTCAAACTCAGATCTAGAATGGGTATAATTTACGTCTCCTTACCATCCTACACGTCTCTGCGATGACACAAACCATTGTTAAACCTAGAGGAAGCTCGAAAGCTTCCTGTTATGTCTCGTCAATGCAAATTGTCGTTCAGTCTATTGACCATAAAACACTGATGTTCAACGGAGAAACCTACACCGATTAGAACAGTAGTGTAGATAAAAAAGTTAACATCGCCGGGAGTCCAAAAAAAAAAGTCACAATTCTACGTGGTTACAGATGAAGAATTTTAAGTCCAGATCGTACACGACATTTTCCTAGCCCGTAAGGATATAGTTTGAGCAGCTCAGCGCGCTGGACACCGCTCAACACAGCTAACATTGTCTTTCTTCAGGCGGTATACCCACGAACCTGATTGGCTACTCGCGGAGCTGAATCCCACCACAACTCCAATATATAAAACCCCTGTAAACATGTATGAACAACGATCTCTCTTGTCGTATCGCGCGAAAGAAGTGCAAGCTTAAATCACTCGTAGAGCGGACAAAACTTCACACCTTTAAATCCCCGCTATCCCCTCACGCGTGAATAACCGACTAAGATCTACAACCCTAAGCAACAAGATAACCAGATGACTCAGGATACTTAATCATCAGGTCGAATCTATTCATAGAAATAAAATCTTCACCGTAGCCGTAAATTGACAAGTAATAGAAATCCAACACCAGAACTTGCCCAGAGTCTCACCATCGAAAGTGACCATCCCATGTCGCTCATCTTATCTATTATAGGGGGCAACAACTACCAAATACGCACGACCGGCGCTTAAATTCGCCGTCCCAGATCAATCTGATTGATAGCAACTGCATCAGTGGGCAATGCAGAATTTTTCGGTCATCCGCATAATCGAGCGAAGTGTGTTACAGCGGAAAGTGCCCTCTAAGAAACAGCATCATTGATGTCTAGATCAGGAAATATGCAAGCAGAGACCACCGACACTCAAAGAAGCACTGTAAAGCAGAAGAAAACAAATGCCCGAACTAACAGAAATGAACAGGAAGAAGGAATATAATCGGTAGAATCCACCCACAATGTTTCCTCATCGAAGAAAGGAAATATCAAATCCAAACGCGGAGACACACCACTGCTGGGCATATCCTAGGCTGCCGCAGTTAAATGTTTTTTAAGAAAGCGGTGGCCGTCAATGAGGACAGCGCGCTCGAAGGCCCCGCAAAGTGAAGAATGTGTTTATATATGAGCTACATGGAGAGTCCTATGATCCGCTGGCTTGGAACCTCATAAGCCGGTCACGATGCTGTGCGTATATGTAAAAACAAGAACTGAAGTGTGTATATCGCATCGAACACGACTAGGGGCGAAGTAAGCCCTACTAGGCGAACAAGGACGAGAAAAGGCATGAAGGTGGTGGTGGGAGTTAAAAGAAGAGACATTTAAGAATGGACGCCTTAATAAGCGCTCCATTATCTTGCATGGAATGCTAGTAAGGCTGATTGGCCGATAGCTAGCCGGAGAGTGCCGGTCTCCCGCTTTAAATATGGGCGTGACCGTCGCCTCTTTCCATGCGCTAGGGAGAATGCCAGTCTGAAGTGTCTGTCTAAACAGCTTATAAAGGGGTTCCACCAAACTAATAGCTGCCCCTTTGGGAATCCTGGGATGGACCTTGTCAGGACCAATTGACACTGTAACTAGACTAGCCCTTGAAATAACAAAGTACTTCAAAACAAATCATGAGACATATGCACAAAACCTGCAACGGTCCAACGCTGTGTATGCCGGAACGTTCTGACAGAACGTAGGGATGAGGATGCCAAGTTACGGCGGCGCGACAGTAGCTACGAACTGTACGATGTGGGTACTTCCCTTGAATAACTCGGCCACAACTAGTGGGTCAGATGAGGTTTCCCCGTCGGACAGTCGCAAGGAGAGAGCCGAGGGTTTATTCTTTCTTAGTCGTCGCATATGTTTGAATAAGAAGTTTTTGTTCCCGCGGGCTCTGAGGAGGACCTTTTCTTGTACGAGTTTGGTGTGTTCACGGATTTCCCGCCTACACCTATTTCGAACAATGTGGAACGCACCTAGGTCCTCCGAGCTTCCCGTAAGCTTATGCTTCGCGAATAAATGGGAACGTTCATCGAGGAGACGACGTATTCTGCGCGAAAGAGGTGGCCGATAAGAGAAAGTGCACAGTTTGTGCGGTACAAATAAGTCGTCCGCTTTCTCAATTGCGCTTTGAAACGCGCAGTAGTTCTGGTCCACTGAGTCATAATCGGCCTAACTCACCCAGTTCCATTTGGTTCACCTGTTGGAATATCTAGCTGGCGTTGGTCGATCACAAGGACAGTAGTTGAAAACGATGTTTTGCACATCTAGATGTGTTTATAGTAATACCTAGAATAGAATGGGATTTTTAGTCCAACAGGCTCCACATTAAATGGAAGTCGACTGGCGTTTCGGAAGGATACCTAGATGTAAAACCAACGACATCAGAAAGAAGGTCATTCCGGTGATTGGTAACTCCGTAGGACAAGAATTGCCTTCTGAGGAAGGTTCGAGGACGTAGGTTGTGAAGCCTCTTTTCACGTTCCTGTCGGTCTCCATTAGCCACTGAGATATAAACCGCCCAAAGAGTACTGTGATGAAAAAAAGCGTGTAGGACTTAAGAAGCCGCGGATTCATCGAAGTCCAAGCGGGTGAAATTCAAGCGTCTATAGTCGCGCTCCACAAGTCGCATGTGCATCTGTGGCCAGGTTGATAGCCGTGCGATGAACATACTTGAAACTTGTCTTGCTTTAGGCCGAAGTACGCGGTTTGATTGGCGTACTGTATTAGCGGCCCAAGGCCAATCTTGTACACAAAAACACAAAGCTGACAATATTATCGACTCAAGTTTCGTCGGTTTTTATTCCTTTACTTGAGTATTTGCAGTTAACACGCAATTCCTGAGGAGGCTGTTGCGTTTAACGATGCAGTTTCATTCGTGCACGGGCTTAATCGAGCTATGCGTGGCGGTTCTGAACTACTTCACAGGCTTGCGGTGAACTACGCCACCGAGTGGTTGGGCGCCGAATGTCCGCTGCCTTAATCCAACTACGCACCTCGTTTGATGCGACCCGGTATGTATGCTCAGTTGACATATGCAGGCCTGGGAATTACTGCTTATTATGCCACGCTCCCAGCCGTTTCTGAGAAGCCACTTCTAACGTCTGGTATTTCAGCTCATCATAGAACATTTACTGAAGCCCACTGCTAGTTATCTTAGACCGGGAAATGTGAGACATTCATTTTTATCCTATCTTTCGATTGCGCGAGCCTACTACAGATTTGCGGAATCCTAACTTCAAAATCCTCAACATGCGAAAGTAATTGAGACCCGACATTGAAAATACGGTTCTAACCAAAGTAGCCTGTTTACCATTCAGCTGTGTTTACCGGTAACTTTTCCCCGATGGGCCAATCAGCTAATCCTCAATCTTATCTTGCTTATAAACGTCTAGCCGTTTCGTGCGCGGTTCTCGTGGGATTTATATCATTTTGAAATCAGCAAGAGAATTTCTGGGAACTTTGTACTCATTAGCCGGCCGAATGAACAAACCTATCAAACGGGACAATATCTACGAGCCAATGCGACCCACGGACTCGAGAAAATGACAACGCTATCAAGCCCAAATATCGACGAACCCGAACAAAACATCTTGAACAGAGCGGGCCAGTGGTCAAAACGGGAAGATGGATGATCAATCGGACCAAGCTCCCGAAAACGGGGAAGTGGTCTCACCAGTCAAAGGACAAAGAACAACAAATCAAAATCGGGCCGAACTTTCGAAAGCAGCAGGGAGCAGCCAGCCAGACTACAGATCAAACGTTCGGGAGGTCTAGGATGTAACCAAACAGGCCTCAGGTCAAAGTTCAAATGCAACAAAATGCAGCTAATGGTAAATCAGGTCGGCGGTCAATACAACAGCTGATTAGTCAGATTTCGGGTCAATAGATCACCTTACTCCGCTGTATAGAGTCGGGCATCCACCACACCTCGCCAAAACTCACGCTTGAACCTACACGTTAAAACACCTACGCACTGATTATGTACTCACGTTTGGTTACGAAACATTTGCAATTTAAATGCCAAGCCCAGCAAACTTCCCAATACCTGGATCGCATGTCTTTTTTACAAAATTAGCTCGGCTGTTTGAATTAAGCGCGCAGCGAATTGTTCTTCCCAATTGTGTTAACTTCGATATACTACTGCTGGGCCCATGTACACGTAGTATCACGTATATTTATCGCTCAGCTGTTACAAATGTTTTTGTACTTGGACGTGTTCGCGTGAATAACTAATCTCGGACGCTGTAAAGTTGGTGGATTTTATATTGCGTTTTATTGTTTTTTCGTCCTTTTTTTAAAATTTTCTTGTGCTTCAGCTTCTTAATAGTAACAAACTCGTCTGTCTAACCTTCTCTTGCGTCGAATTCAGTTGAGTTGAGGCTGAGAATTTAATAGGCGCGACTATTCGAGGCTCAGCGTATCGGTGAACGTTGCGAGTAGACCAAGCGTAGTTCTGCGAACCAGCAGACTTCCGAATCTAACGGAGTTCGCAAAATACTCATGGCAAGCTTCAAACTGATGGAGTCGCTATCCATTGATCCCAATATTTTTCAGTTGTGGAAATATCTACGCATTCAGTTTCGTGATTTACCTAACAATTAAAGACAGGGTTTCAGTTGAAAGCAAGTTAACTAAGGTCTTGATACCAAGCGAACCGGAGACGACCAGCTTGGATAACGTAATTACTGAACAGTGAGTATTTTATCGACACGCGAAGCGGACGGGAGACCTAGTCAATTACAAAACGAAACGATCACGAAAGGGCACGGTGGGCTGGCGTGCTGTGTCAGTCGTACATTCGATTGCACGGAGCAGTCGCTGGTATCCCTATTCTTACGAACAAAAGTTGGAGAAGACACCGTTTCTAAACAAAAATATTGCAGATGACAATCGGAATCTCATCATAGTCAACAATAAACGAATATGGTCGCCAAAAGAAATAGCGAACGAAAGTCAGTCGACGAGTATCTGGGGAGAACAGCCCGCGTAAAATATGCTTGGGACGCAGAACATAAGCCGTGATAGGTCGACTAACCAGGTGTTGTGAATTGGAGAATGGATTTAAGGAAGGAACATGAAACAGAAACTTCCGGACTCTGTTAAAAATATCCCTAACTTGAAGTGGTTATGTTACTTTGACCGAGGGCAATACCCAGCTATTTAAAAGACAGGAGTTGGGGCAAGGTTTCAGTATAATTTGAATTAAGAAGCGTACTCCCAAAAGCTTCTCGTATTGCCTCCATTTCCTGAGCGACTACTAAATGTTAACGCACACTGACGTAATTTAATATAAAACACCACTCACATTTGACGGCAGTCTGCATTAAAACAAGGCTTTCTGCTGGCCTGCTTGGAAGGTGAGCACTGGACACGAATTTTGCTCTCTCTGGAGCTCAACATTAGTGCACGTTCCCGTTCCTGACCGGATGTTACACTCCGGCTCCCGTGTTCGTGCGACAGGCGTGTTAACCACAACGTCGCAATAGACATGATCGAGCACTCCCGAGAGAACGCTCCACCACACAGTCGTGTTTATAGTGTTTGGTATGCCCCATCATTTCGAAAAGGTAAGAGGGTGAATCGCTCCGTTAATTCTAGTTAGTAACCCCGTGAAAACTTGGGGAGCTGTCATAGGAATGAAACTGGAGTCTGGTGCCTCTCTCCTAAGTGAGCTAGTAGAAGTGCCTTTCTGAATACAGAGGTTGCTATAAAGTGTGATTGTTGTTCAGTTTGAAATCATTCAAATTCCCAAACTTTACTCTACGTTTGTACATGGTAAAGAACGATTTGCAAGACCCCGGCCAACTCGCTAGTTTGGTTGGACCGTCCAGCAGGACGGAGGAAAATACTCCAGTTAGGTGTTTGGTGACCACCACAACGTCATCTGCATATTGGCCTGAAGCTGATTTGAAATTTGTTGGCGACCACACTTGATCGCAGCCTTTGTATTCAAATGAGCCCCTCTACTAGCCCACTTCGAAACATGGTTTCTGTCAGCGGACTTTACTCCAAGGCTAACAAGTGATTGTTCGGACTTCCTGTGGCGTTGCTCACGAAGACTAGCATGGGGAAGTGCTGAGTAAAACGGTGGCAACCGGAGGCAACCCATGCCAATTTAAGAGGAATATCGTTGGATCGTTCATTGCAGAAGCGGCAGTAGCGCTCTTAATTTGCCTGAACTAGGTTGCGCATCAAGGTCGACCCAAACTCCGAGCCGAAGTAAAAGTTTCTACATTCACCCACAAGTTTCCCCGAAGGGATCAACGCCAGCGCCTACACCCACAACAGTGGCGGCTGTCTCCATCCACCTGAATGGCGAACCGCCCGTGGAGCTGCCTCAAACTGAAGGAAGAGTTCTCCAAAGGAGGTAGTCACTACTACTCTTTATTCGCACCTCCAATACTTCCATTTCGAAGATGTACTAAAAATCACCTCGGTCCTAAACTCTGCAAACCTATCAGACTGCTCGGTCCACCTCTTTCATGCAGAAAGACTATTACTTGGCTCGATCCATCCGCATTCTCTTCGGATAAATTGGGGGTCCATTCTCATGAAGTTCTCTTCCAATTTGACGTACAAATCAAACTTCCGTGAGTGAAAAACTGCAAACTGCCCCCCAATAATTCCAAAACCGAAGTCGGTTCGAAAGCCGTCGATTGTGTACCAACAACAGCGGACGTAGCGTCCCATAGGAATGCTCACATACACTGAAGCCGTGACGGAGCGACAACTACTCTCCAAGACGCGCAGCGACATCCCGCCGCTGCTAACGTATTCCCCCTCGCTATTACAGCTGCATTTCAAGCCCTTCCTTGTGCACTCATGTCACTTTTTGCACCCAGCTGAATGGAAAATTGGCCCTCAGCTGCGTGTACATCAAACGTTAGAGTCCCTCGAACAAACTACCGTAAATCAGTCAGTTTGTCCACGACACTAGATTCCACGTTCTTGATTACAGGGATCTGGCTTTCGCGAATATAAGCGATAATGAAATGTATGCTCCTGGATACCCACCGCATCTAACGGACCCTCCTCATGAACTCACAGAAAGCTCTGCTACCCTTCTAAACCGGAGGCTTCCGGTGTCAATCCTCATAGACAAAGTCACTTCTCCAGAAAAATGCAACAAATTCTGACTCGGAATTCAGCTTCATAGTTCTACCACGCTACTTGCCGGTGTCATTCAGCGCACATCAGACTGCAATGCACCTGATGAAGACGCCACTCTTACCGCCTCAGACCGTCTCTCGTTTACACCGCGTTCTTCTCACCTGCCTATTATTGGCGACTTCAACGTACCCAAACTCAACTATATAGCTGCTTCTCAAGAGGACTCTGCCTGCGGATTTTCGAAATCCCTGGCATTGTTGATCCATGAGAAAGCCTGGACACAGCATGTCGAACTACCCACACGGCACCGTTCAAGGCAAACAACCCTCTTCGTGGGTTTGGTAGTCACAAATAAAGCTTATCTGGTAGATAGAGTGGTCGTCAAACCACCGCCGGGGCATGATGACCATTTGCTTCTAAGTTTTTATTCAATCTGTTGGCGGCTCCAATAAATTGTAACAGAGATTGCAGTCAAAAATTTCCCGAAAGCAGACTACCGCGCTGAGGAACTACTTAATACGCTCACCCTTCACTCTGACTCGGTGAACACAATGTATCATTCTTTCGAAGTTGCAATTTACGGAGCTATTGAGGCATTTGACCCTGACAAACTATGGAATTCCTCCTCTCGCTCAATACTGCCGCAAAACGTATGTTGCCTTCTTAACGAAAGTTCTCGTCTATTCCCGGAAAATATACCAACGTCAAGAAGGAGGATCTAGGGGCATTCAACATCGCACAAAACAGCCACAAGCAGGAAGTCCGCCATCAGACCCGGCAGGTACAGTTGAAATTCTATTGGCAGCCTGCGAAAATGAAAACTGTTTATTCGGACACATGCTCCGTCCGGAAAGTGTTAGGCTCTCACTACCCGCTCTCCGGTTGTCGAGGTATTCAAGGAATATTATTCATCAGTTTGCAGTGTGGTCCTGCCAAACTGGTCTCTGACTCTGCTAGAGAGAAGCTCTCCACAGCCAACTTCTCAGCGCCCGATGTGCGAGATCGCTTGCTTAAGATCAATGCTGATACTTTGATTAGACTAGACGCGATCCAATCTAGGATGCTCGAACAAGCGGACACCGACCTGGCAGTACTTCTGCATAATCTGTTCAATCAGAAACTTTGGACCGGCACACGTCCGGAGGTATGGGAAAGAGCCATTGTCACACCTACGTTCAGGGCAGTCGATTGACGATCTTCTGTGGATTACCGGCTGATCAGCCTCACAAGCAACCCACGCAAGATGATGCAGCGTCCGCTTGAGTTCATTATCCTTGGGCGTTTTTCGCAACTGACCTTTTTTCACCTACTCAGCATGGTTTCCTTCCCGACCGGTCATGTATAACCAACATGCTGATCTTCATTGATAGCTTAAGAGAGGCCGGAGTCAACCGTCACATCTCTGATGACATCCCCTCTGATTTAACCCAAGCATTTGACTATGTCTCACGTGGTCCTCTTGTATATAAGCAAAAATCTTAGAGCATCTAAGGCGAGGTACTTTGCAAGATCACATTCTTTCTTGATAACAGATCTTCTAGAGTAGAAACCGTGTCGGATTTTGTTTATTTTTTCACGATCTACGCTCCAGCTCTCCAAGAGTTCAGACACGCAATTGGACCTGTCCAACAATAAGGCAACCCGCTGCTCGCTGGCTTGTGACATTTTTCTCACGGATCTCGTCATGGAATTCTTGGTCTACATCCACTTGAGATTCGAAGCCTACGCACAAACGTTCCTTCTACCGCCAAACCCGTGCAGCAGTCTTAAACTTAGAGACTGATAACAGTCGGGTGGTGACAACGAGAAGCTCTACAAGCTTCGACCTCGGGCCTTTCTCAAATGACAGTTCTTGGCTTACGGGGTTACTAATATTCGAAATCGCCTTCGGTTTAGAATGTTGGCCGCCCTCCTAGGGACCGCTTCCAAGTATTATCAGCTTTCAACCTACTCAAGACATTGTTGTGTTGATAAGTTACGTTGTGTTTGGTTGATTTCTCTATGCTCCAGGAGTAGTGCTACCTCCTGTTCTCACTGACTCCTTTTCAGGTCAGCAAAATCCCGCTGGATATCGAAACAGACAAATTGACTAAATCCTAGCCCATGAACAAATCGTCTAAATCACCGAAAACAGGCCCAAAGCTAGCTTTGATGCAATAATAATATCACTCTGAACTTCAGCTATTCACCCTAAGAACGCAAGTGTACATATTGTTATCGACAGTGTAATGGGATAGCAGCAGTTAAAAGTATGTGTAGTTGCAATCAACGCAAACCGCTTTCCAAAGTTCATCACAGGGGAACACGGAACGTAAGTGAGCTCTCTAAAGTTACCTATATGGTTGAAATCTACTCGATTTGCAGTTCATTTAAGTTCCGACTTAATAGGAAATCTAACAACTGAATAAGCCAGGCATCCCGATAAAATACCACATCAGGATTGGACAGATAACTGCGATACATCTCCTGTATTGCCCCTGTGAGCTCAAAACCTGCGACGTTGCATGTGCCATTTTGATCAGTCAATTATAGAATGTAACCTCTTTAATATTGCTATACATCTATAAATGCGGTTCATTGTTCCATGTTTAACAGGTGCATATTGCAACCAATCCCAGGTTTCCTTCGTTATGCTTGTGCGTGAGGTTTCAATCCAAACAAGGCACTGTGGAATATCAGAAGTTCCTAATTTCCAGCATTACAAATTATTCAATCTGCACATGTGTGAATGTCTGCTTCCTTGGTTTAAGTTTCTCTTTCTTTCCACCACCACATTCTTTTGGATTTTATGGAATATTTGGGAAATATATTTCCCCTTTTTCTACAAGACAGCGAAGATTCCTTGGTGTTCCTGTACTATTACGTGGCTAAACAAAGACGGCGCAAATGATGTAAAAGCTTTAGGCTCAACTATGAATGTGCCAACGTAGCGGCTTTTCACTTGGCTGTTCACTTCAAATCTCCAGCCATAAATGTGATTCGAGAAACGTCAACTGCAGCATACCGAAGGTAGGTAGTGCATTTCACGGGAACCTTCACCTAGCGAATCAAAATTGAGCTGGTTTTTGTGCATCAAGTTAGCATCTAAACCACCACTC